>JANHFM010002159.1:89848-101149 GCA_032468115.1 Grayia smithii
CAACCACTGCACTAATGGGACGAGAGAATGAGTGTGTGGGATGGTATATCATTAGTTGCTTTTGTGGATGACCATCAAAACTTGAGTAGAAGGAGTGTGAGTCTACTGATCCTATTAGACTTCTCAGCGGCATTGATCAACCTCCCTGCAAGGGTTGGGTGAAGTGAGCAGTGTGCTGGAATAGTTTTACTCCATAGTAAGGAGAAGACTCTAATCACTTGTGGCGAGTAATCAAGCCCGTGGCTGTTGAATTATGAGATGCTGCAGACCTTGGTTCTCTCACCTATTTAGTTTATTATCTGTATGGAAATGTTGGGAGACATCATTCATTTAGAGTGAGGCATTATTAGTGTACTGATGATACCTGGTTGTACATCTTCTTTCCAGCCGTAGAGGAGGTGCATTCACCTGGTGCTTAGAGCCGGTAAGGGTTCAGGAACCATCTAGCTTACAGGTGTCAAACGTGTGGCGTCACATTGCCATCATGTCACGTTTCGCGATGTTTTTCCCCTTTGTGGAGCTGGGGTGGACGTGGCCTGCATGTGATGCATCCTGCTTGCGGGCCACCAGTTTGACACCCCTGCAGGAGCTATGAGGTCAAAAGGACTCCCAGTTTGTAAATCTGTTCCACCTGAGCTAAAGTAAAAGCTCACAATGAGCTAGAAAGAGCTAGATCAGAACAGCTCCTGCTAGATCAGAGGTGTCAAACTGGCTGCTCACGTGCTAGATGCGTCACTTGCAGGCCACGCCCACCCCAGCTCCGCAAAGGGGAAAAACGTCATGAAATGTCACATGATGGCAACATGATGCCATGAGTTTGACCTCCGTGTGCTAGATCATTGAGTAGAGGCAAAGGCCAATCAAACAGATTAATCTATAATTTTAGCATTCAGTCTTGCTACATTTCACTTGATTGAGTGGAACTTCCTATCAGAGATATCCGTACAGACCTCACGTACATGCAAGTTTCACGCCCATTCTAGAAGGAATCCATACTTCTATTTTAACATCGCTCCCATCACTGTTGTAAAGATGGCAGAGGCAAAAAATGTTAAAATCACATTGTCATGAATTCTGAGGGTGGAGTTAACAGTTGGCAAGAAACATCTCGTTCAGGAGGAATCATCCCAAGAGGATGTATGTGAAAATAATGTTGATTAATCAGTGCAGATGTGAGAAATGAGTACATGTTAACAAAGATAGCTAGTCAAGAAGGCCAGTGGCCCCAAGGGTGAAAACACATTCTGGATAAAATTGAGCTGGGACACTGTGTAAATACTTACATGAAATACCATGAACTTCTGAGAAATGAGAAAATTGCAGTGATAGATGTGAGAACTATTGAGCTTAATAAAATCAGAAAATGTAATGGTTTACAATATTTTGAAATGGGGTAAAGGCTTCATATCGATCTAACAGAATCTGTTGAAAACTACCCAGGTGGATTAAAGGAGAAAGTGGACATTTCCAGATGAAAAGCACAAATTCCTATAGTTAGAAGAGCCTGCTAAGACTGTCAAGTGCATCCAACTCACTGCAAGAAGAATAAAATCTTTAATACTCTTTTAATGATTATTATATAATGATTTTAAGTAATAATTGTTTTATATATTTGACTGTTTTATTGGATTGTTGAACATCATCCAGAGTCACTTTCTATCAGATGGGCAGTTATATAAATTTGATAAATAAATAAACCTAGACAGATGGCTCTCCCCATTTTTGATTTAAAAAAAAAGGAAAACAACCATTTCCCCCCATATAAACGTCTTTTCATCTTCATCAAGTTCTCCTATTATAAAACCACTAAACTGAGTTTTAAAATACTGAAAATTGCTAAGAGTTGAAGAAGTTGCTGGGGGCCATGCATAAAGCTTAGGAAGATATAATTTACATAACTATGCTGTACTTAGATGTTACATGAATATGCTGGTATGGATCTGAGGTTCTCTCTAAGGAGAAGGAATGTAGGGTGTAGTAAAATTTGTGTGACTTTCATTTATTATGATTCCAAGAGCTCTGTTGAGAGCAACTTCCATTACATGGGATATTTTCGATTGGCAGCAGCACAGGCTGAACTCGTCAAACCTTGGAAGCAAACTAAGTATTTAGTATTTAGAGCACAAATGAATCCAGAGCTATAGGACAGACTGGAAGTCAATTAAATATATATATACACCATTGTTAAGGAAGCCAACACAGTTCTAGGCTGCATAAACAGAGGGATAGAATCAAGATCATATGAAATGTTAATACCACTTTATAATGCCTTGGTAAGACCACACTTGGAATACTGCATCCAGTTTTAGTTGCCATGATGTAAAAAAAGATGTTGAGACTCTAGAAAGAGTGCAGAGAAGAGCAACAAAGATGATTAGAGGACTGGAGGCTAAAACATATAAAGAAAGGTTGCTGGGATTGGGTATGTCTAGTTTAATGAAATGAAGGACTAAGGGTGACATGATAGCAGTGTTCTGATATCTCAGGGGTTGCCACAAAGAAGAGGGAATCAAGCTATTCTCCAAAGCACCTGAGGGCAGGACAAGAAGCAATGGATGGAAATTAATCAAGGAGAGAAGCAATCTAGAACTAAGAAGAAATTCCCTGACAGTTAGAACAATTAATCAGTTGAACAACTTGCCTCCAGAAGTTGTGAGGTTCTCCTATGAAGGAAGTTTTTAAAGAGATTGGACAACCATTTGTCTAAAATGGTATAGCGTTATAGTTTCCTGCCTGAGCAGGGGCTTGAACTAGAAGGTCCCTCCCAACTATTCTATTGTAAACTACTCTACTCTAATCTAATCTAATCTAATCTTCCCCAGTTCTTCAACAGTTTCCTTAAGCAGTTTACAAGCAAGAAAGAAAAAAACCCAAAAGCACATTAAAATAAAATTAAATAGTCTTTTGGTTTTTGATCTATCCTTTATGATAACATGTTACCATATTGATAGAGGATAATATGGGATTCCAGTTAATCTGTAACAAAGGCAAAAGGAAGGAACTTGAACTGGAAATGAGCACAGTGGATGATATAAATTTTACCTGCACATTATATTGCAATTGAGGCAAAATTGTTTGGAAATTCGGCTTTCGGAAAATAACTGTTTTTCAAAAGCAAAGATTTGCAGGGAGGCCCCAACAGGTAGGTACTTAGAAATCAGTCGGTATGAAGATGGCAATTGTGTGCAGCACTCAGGAGTTAGGAAAACTTTAGATTTTAAAGCATACATTTTTGTTCAACTCTGGATCTTTTGAATATTTGTAACTTGCCTTCATTACAGTGAAGGCTGTTACAGAAAGTGAAACAAGTGCTCTACTGTTCATTCCATTCTTTGTACCTTCTTACTCGCTTGCCATTAATATGCCCATTTATTAAAAATTACTCTGGAGACATTTTTCTTCTACGCATGTTATCATGGGAATGTGGCAGGAGGATGAAAGCATATTTATTTGATTTATGCCCTGCCTTTCATTAAAATGTTGCATAGTGCTCTCTTCTGCTATATTTCCTCACTGCAAGCTTGAATGGTAGATTGGGTTGAGAAAAAGAGTAGCTTGAAGTCATTCAGCCATTTCTGTGACTATTCTGAAGTTTCCCTACTCCTAGCCCAGGGCTGTCAAACTCCTAGCCCATGGGCCGGATGCATCGCATCCTATCCATGCCCACACTTGGTTTAGCGTAGTGGGAAAAAGTCCCAATACATCACATGATGTTGCCATGATGACATGAGTTTGACACCCCTATCCCAGCCTAACAACTACCATACCTCTAGCTACCGTTCCTGAACTTATTTTTCCCATTCTGAAATAATGTTCTACTTGGACAATAGTGATGGCTGAAGGGAGTAATAGAGGCCATTTATTTTTTCTAGACAAAACAAGTTATCACAGACCTCAAAAATACTGAATTAAGATAAATTATATTTTAAAGTTTAGATGATATGAGTTAAGAATATAGAATAACAGAGTTGGAAGGGACCTTGGAGGTCTTCTAGTCCAACCCCCTGCATCATTTCAGACAAATGGCTATCCAATATCCAATATCCAACACTTCCAGTGTTGGAGCATTCACAACTTCTGGAGGCAAATTGTTCCACTGATTCATTGTTCTAACTGTCAGGAAATTTCTCCTTAGTTCAAGGTTGATTAGTTTCCACCCACTGCTTCTTGTCCTGCCCTTGGGTACTTTGGAGATTAGGTTGATTCCCTCTTCTTTCTGGCAGCCCCTGAGATATTGGTACACTGCCATCATGTCACCCCTAGACCTTTTCATCAAACCAGACATACCCAATTCCAGTAACCATGGTTTATATGTTTTAGCCTCCAGTCCCTTAATCATCTTTGTTGTTCTTCTATATGGACTATAATGCCTAAGAAACTAAAAAGGATGATAAAACCAGAATGACTGTCTTTCCCTACTATTGATTTCAAGCAGTTGTTAATCATCCTGCTTTCTTAATCAACTGCTGGGACTCAGTTTTTGTTGCTGAGCTGTTAACCAATCAAATATTTAGTTATCAAAACCAAATGTAATGATTATACCTCAATTTACCTTTGACTTGCTAAAAGCTGTACTTTTCAATTAATCACTTTTTAAAAATATTTGGCTACTTCTGACACTTCTTTGCCTTTTTCTCAACAAAAGATTTATCTATACAGAATGAGAAAGAGAGTATAATGTATGTTCTTTTTAAAAATAGCATACTTTCCCCCTTCAGGAAAACATCCACAGTTCATGCATTCAATATAAAATAGCTATCACTTTTAGAAACTCTCTTAAAAATTGAACAGAATTGAAATCTTCATCATACTTCTTAGTTTGTAAGACTGCTGTGTCATTACAAGTCTGAGACTGAAGGTCAGCATAAGTACATTAAATGTGGAATTAGCAGTTACAATTTTTAAAAAGTATCTGTGATCCTCAATTTATTTTGAGACTGCATTGGCAATGCAGCTGTTTTGTGTCTCGATTCCAGTAAACATAATATTCCAATTTGTTTTTTTAACAGAAATGTGTTATTGTTTCCACTAGTAATTATTTCTGAGTGCATATTGTATGTACAAAATCATTTTCCATAGAAGCCAGCTTGACTTTCGGATTGTTTGTTACAAGCTGCTAAAAGATGCAGTCTTGAAAATCTAATGGTTTGTTTTAGTCAATATGAGTGTTTCTTTAATAGCTTCAGACAGAAAGCCACTGCTCTGTTGACCTCAGAGAGGGAAAGAAAGGTAAGGAAACTGCTTTTATAGGGCTAACATCTGTTAACGAGAGTTCAAGCTTTTCACCTCAATGAACCCTGCATGAAGAATAGCACTTAGAAGCTTACATATTCCCTCACCAACAGATGCTAGCCCACTAAAAGGCATCATTTCGCCCCCTCATATCTTCATGTACCTTTAATTATTTCATAATGAGATTACACTAGAGTCTAAAACAGAAGGCCTGCATTTCTGAGCTGGAGGAACATTATTGCCTAGTTCTGGAAAACACGAGAAGCAAAAATCAGTCCATTTATTGGAATCCAATGATTACCATGAAATGTTATGGAAGCTTACGAATAAGCTTTTCATTGTAGTGAATCTTTAGAGTAGACAAGCTTTTGAATTAGAAAAGGAGCCTTTTCAAAAACTTGCATAATTCCCTGTTGTTGTTGTTGTTGTTAATTACTTGTCCTCCCCTGTGTCCAAGATTAATGAACCAGGATTCTACACTTTTCTAAAACTCCCGTCATATTTCCCTAGTATCCTAACTCAATAATTGCAGCTTGGAAAGTTTTAAATCCACTTAGTGTCTTTTTTTTTTTCTTTCTTTCTAATGGTTGCCAGGCAGGCAACAAAAAACTGTTTGAAAGGTTTGTCTCTATAGACCACAATAGTTTAGATACGGTTACATCTAAGCATATTGAAGTACTGAAGAACTGTAGAAAACGTTATGGATCTTTGTGACTCACAAGCACCAGAAAGGCAGACATTCAAATGAAAATAATTAAGCATTGTCTGCCTTAATCTCTGCTCTCCTTCAGCATATTCTTAATTTTCACATGCAAAACAAAACAAACAAAATTACTCTTTCATTTACTGCATCCAATGAATTGCTTCTGTAGCATCACTGCTATCTATTTCTTAGATCATGCTAAAACAAAAATGATTGGGGTGACCGACTATTCAGCACACAATATTTGGGATTTAGCAGTACAACACTCATTAATTGTAATCGAGATTCAGGCGGCTTAATCTCCACTCTGAATATTTAACCCTGGCTGGCTGTCTTTTTCAGTCAGTATAAACCCCCTTGATCAATGAGATAAACAACAACAAAAACTCTTTGACTTTTAAAGTCAAATTTATTTTAATGTATGTATTTTAATGCATTTGGGGCCTTTGAATATTTCATTTATATCCTTCCACTGCATTTATGCTTTAATCTACTGCATGAGAACAGTGTAAATTCAGTAGTGATAAAATGGATTGGTCCCTTCAGTGCACCTGTGGAATAACATTTATTAATGTTTTCCATGGTTTGGGTATTTTAAGAATAAAACATCTTCCTGCACACTGTCGGCTAAACACATCAAGATTTGATCTAACTTTTTCTGATGTGCTTTTTATTTTACTTTCATAGAATTTCTTTACATTTTAGAATCCTATCTCCTGAGTTTACTATCTTTCTTATGATATGTGTGTAAACGACATACAATTCTAAAGATTTCCAAAATGCACTTTCAAAAGAACATATTTGTAAAATTCTTCATAGCATCTACCTGGCTAAATTAAAAAAAAATTCTATGTTCCTGCATGAAAATAGAATTCAGCAAACAGAACAGAATGGGTTTTTCCTGACATCCTGTTTCCTCCACTGAAGATTATTCCACAAGGAAGTCCCTGAAAGCCTTAGAGCTTTGAGAGGACAGTTTCTTCAGTTGGTTTCATGCCATGGAAAGTATTTATACTTCGAAATTTTTTAAGATTTAGATTTTTGCCTCCATTACAACCTCTCCTCATAAGATGGAAAGTCCCATCAACAGTGTTGGCGAAGCATGGTCTCAAAGTAGAGACATTTTGATATTTGATGTATTTATAAAATATATAATGATCATGAATGGAAATGATTAGTATTCTTACCAACATCACCCTACATCAGCTCCTCCATGAGAGATGTCCTGAGGATCATGCCTTCCTTGAGCATGATCCTTGAGCATGATATGTACTGTATGGATTTCTAGGCAGAGGGGAAAGAATGGGTAACATATAAAATTGCATCATTTGTACAGTACATTGATGTAGTAACACAAATAGCCATTTTGACATCATTGTGATTTCTGCCAGAAATATATCGTATGTTATGAATTAATTACTAAACTGCATTTGCCTATGGAAAGAGAAGAGATGGTAATGTTGGGATGTGCTGTATTGCTTATTTTCTGTGAGGAAGGTCTTCATTCCTGATGTAAATTCTCATGTTGAAAACATTTGTTATGACCTTTATGGGTTCTTCTCTTCTAAGTGGTATTCTACAAGAAATACGCTGCAAATAATAGTAACTCTGAGAGGGATCCTAGAGGACAATCATTTAAATATAAGGCAGCAGTGTGTTGCAGCTGCCAAAAAAGTCAACACAGTTCTAGGCTGCATTAACAGAGGGATATAATCAAGGTGTGAAGTGTTAATACCACTTTATAATGCCTTGGTAAGGCCACACTTGGAATACTTTATCCAGTTTTGGTCACCACAATGTAAAAAAGATGTCGAGACTCTAGAAAGAGTGCAGAGAAGAGCAACAAAAATTATTAGGCGGCTGGAGGCTAAAACATATAAAGAAGGTTTTTTTGAATTGGGTATGTCTAGTTTAATAAAAAGAACTAAGGGTGACATGATAGCAGTGTTCTGATATCTCAGGGGTTGCCACAAAGAAGAGGGAGTCAACCTATTCTCCAAAGCATTTGAGGGCAGGAGAAGAAGCAATGGATGGAAACTAATCAAGGAGAGAAGCAACGTAGAACTAAGAAGAAATTTCCTGACAGAACAATTGATCAGTGAAACAACTTGTCTCCAGAATTTTGAATGCTCCAACACTGGAAATTTTTAAGAAGAGTTTGGACAGCCATTTGTCTGAAATGGTATAGGGTTTCCTGCCTAAACAGCGGGTTGGACTAGAAGACCTCCAAGGTCTCTTCCAACTGTGTTATTTTATTTTATTTTAAATGTATTGGCAAATGAAAGAGAAGCAAGGTTATTGGGACATCAATTGTTAATAAGCATAAGTGAAAATTTAAAATTGTCTGGTAGACCAATGGGTCAAGGTTGCTACAAGTAATTTCATTTCATTGAATTAAACAGGATTCAGATATAATCACTCATTTTCAAAATACAATATCTAAAATGTTGCATGTACATACATATTCTTCTATAGCTTCCTTTGCCTGCAAATGTCCAACAGTGTCTGCACAGTGTTTTCTTCAGGGTCCCAACTGAGTTACCAAACTGCTGTTCTCTGTATGATAACAACCTAAAGTGCCTACAACACGCTACCTGTCAACAGGCAAATGAAAGTCTACCATCTGTTCTAGTATAAATTGTCTCCATTTCTCTTAACTTGCGAATGGATTTTAAAGACTCTGTAATTATGTAGTATAACCTGAGCCAAATGAGGCAATATTATTATTTTAACTGAAACTTCACTGCCACAGAGAAAAACAAACATTGAAAGAAATGAACAAAGAAAATATATTTTTAAAATTTTGGTTATCTGAACGTCTGCAAACGACCCAACTTGCTCTTACAGCAAACACCAGTGTAGTTTAACCAGTAACTATAATGGTTGCATTAATAGGACATATAGAATTACAAATTAGTCAATCACATATTGGTAACCATATTTTTAACCTAAAATGTTATGTGAGCCCAGTATTTGTAGCTTATGATTTCTTAAACTTTGAAGATTAACTTAATACATTGAGTAAACAGTATGTAAGATGATTGTATGTATATCATGTGAACACAAAAATAATTAGGCCAAAATTGATTAGATATCAGTGATATTTGTATAAAACTAAAATCTTCTTCAGGTAAAGTTCTACTGAGTTCACAGATAGATCCGTAAAGTGTTCTTGGGATCAATGCAGATACTGTTTGCCACTCAAGTCTTCTAGAACAATGTTTCTCAACCTTGGAAACTTGAAGATGTGTGCACTTCAACTCCCAAAATTCCCCAACCAGCATGCTGTCCACATATCTTCAAGTTGCAAGGTTGAGGGACACTGTTCTAGACAGTTTTCAATTCCTCAGTTCCTTTCTTCTTTAGCAATTCTTATGAATGGAGCTCCACTTATGAGTTACTTCAGTCTCAGACATTGTTCTTAAATCATTTGTTTCATTTTCATCAATTTGATGCATGTTGCTTGGGGAGAGGTGATTTTTCTTAAAGAGTGGTTCAACAGAGTAGAGTAGAATAGAATGGAATGGAATAGAATAGAATAGAATAGAATAGAATAGAATAGAATAGAATAGAATAGAATAGAATAGAATAGAATAGAATTCTATATTGGCCAAGTGTGATTGGACACACAAGGAGTTTGTCTTCGGTGCATAAGCTCTCATTGTACCTGTAAGTGATAAATCATGATCATAGTCATCATAAAAATACATTCATCAGAAATCATAAGGTACAACACTTTGTTATAGAATCAACATAAATCGTACTAGGAAACTAAATAAAACAATATAAATTGTAAAGTTACAAGCAACAAAGTTATAGTCATAAGTAGAAAAGGAGATAGGTAATAGAAAAGATGAGAAGAAGCATATTAATACAGTCTTACTAAATAGTTTGTGTTGTGGGAATTAATCAGAGAGCATTTCACCAAGATTGCTGGTGGTGGTGCCATCTTGGAATTTGGTGAAGAGAGGTGGGAATTTTTGGATTCAGACTAGCAGTTCTGTTTTCAGATGAGAATGTCCCAAGATTTCAGAATAGATTATCACAATTTGCTACAAAAAAATTGCAGATTTTGTTTTTGCAAATTCCAAACCTTTGGAAAAAGCAAGGCAAGCCAAAACCGGCTCTTATTTTATACACTCACACCCACACCCGCACCCACACCGAGATCCAACTGCTCATGCTTTACACTCACAAGAATTTGGCAAGTTTTCCTTCTTTGCAAAGCTTTGAAAAACTCGTTTCTACCAAGTTAGATGAGACTGAGAAACAAAAAATATTTTTGGCCCAGCTTTCTATGGTCCTTTTTCTGCGGTACTGTGGAATTGCTCAGCCCAAGTTGGCTTTGGATCCAGATTTGGTGAAACTTTTCTAACATGATTCCCAACTCATTCAAATCCAGATAGATAGATAGATAGATAGATAGATAGATAGATAGATAGATAGATAGTCAAATAGACAGCTGATAGATTGACAGCTGATAGATTAGATAGATAGATAGATAGATAGATAGATAGATAGATAGATAGATAGATAGATAGATGATAGATGATATACTGTATTTTTATTTAAATTTAAATTTATTTTATTTAAATTTCTATGCCACCCTTCTCCCGAAGGACTCAGGGTGGTTCAAGGTGCTGGTTTTGACCTATAAAGTCCTACATGACTTAGGCCCAGGGTATTTGCAGGACCACCTACTGCTGCAAATATCCTCCCAGTGCCCGGTCCGCTCTCATAGGGTTAGCCTTCTCAGGGTGCCCTCAGCCAGACAATGTCAGCTGGCGGCGCCCAGGGGGAGAGCCTTCTCTGCGGGAGCACTGACCCTGTGGAATGATCTACCCGTGGACCTTCGGACCACCCCAGACCTCTGCTCCTTCCACCGCGACCTGAGGATGTGTGGCTTTTTCATCAAGCAGGCCATGGCTGACCAATTTTAAATTTTTAAAATCATATTTAAATTGAATTTTAATTTTTATTATTGCCCCTTTTTAATTCTCTTAATATTTTAATGTCGAATGTCAATGTCTTAATGATTGTGCTTGGCTTATATGTCTTTATATGTATTTTATACTATCTGTGTTTTATTGTGAGCCGCCCCGAGTCCTTCGGGAGAAGGGCGGCATCGAAATTTAAATAAAATAAAATAAATAAATAAATTTGGGGGGCACGTGGAGCAAGATGAGGCTCCTCTTGCCGTCTTACCTGATTTCCAGCTCTGTCTCCCTAACCGTAACCAGAGGAAATGGCGGGAAATGGATGTGCATGCGGTTTAATATTTTGGGGGGAGGGCTTATTTTCAGGGGGACGGGCTGATTTTAGCGCATGCGCTCAAAAGCCTGAGTGGGCTTATTATCTGGGGAGGT
>JANHFM010002160.1:29425-39542 GCA_032468115.1 Grayia smithii
ATTAAAGTTCTTGGTAGAGAAGTTGTTACCCCCATCTTAGAATTACCGTATGCTATGCTCATATTATTTAGAACTGGAGGTTACTTCAAAGGACACCTAGTGTTGAGTTATTCTCAACATAGGACATAACTACATCAACCCTAAAACAGTAATCTTCAGTATGAAAAAGGTGTATTGGCATTCAGAGGAGTAGAAACAAAAGAAATTTTCTGCAGCTCTTTGAAGTACATTTTTGAATCAAATCCAAAATGTTGGGCAGTCGAAATAATCTATTTAAATACTTACAGTTCATGACACAGTGTAAAGTATTACTATTATTATGGTTGGTCTCACAGTCAGTATTATATCACAGGCATGGCCCAGATTTTGATGCTTTTGATGTTTCTACTTTTCGAAATTCTCTTCAGCCATTTTCTAACTCTTTGGATGTAACCCAAAGTTGGACTAAACACATTTTTAACTTGTTCATGCTTGTTGCTTATGATGATGATGATGATTCATCACATAGTCAGCTGAATATTTAGACTGGATTGGGAATTTTTGTCCACCTATCGAGTCCTTTCCAGTGACCTGGGATAGGCAATTTTCATTCATTCATTCATTCATTCATTCATTCATTCATTCATTCATTCATTCATTTTCTATAGTCACCTAACTCAATCAAGTAACTCTGAGTTACAAATCTAAAATTATAAAACAATTAAAAATATTTAAAAGATTCACAAAATAAATAAGTACGAAGAGCAGCTGTGATGATTAATTAGTTAATAATAAAGCCAGGTAACAGGGTCCTTAATGCCACATTTTCAATATGTCAATAATGGAAGTTGTGAGTTATGGAAGTTAAACTCATTTCTGAAGATCATCAAATTGAGGACATCTGCTATAGAAATCACATCTGCATATAAGTAGCTGCTGAACTCAGTGGACTGCATGGCAATGTAAACAAATGTAAATACAACAAGGCGATTCACTACTTTATTAAAGAATTTTGCCAAATGTGTTTTTTATCCCCAGTTTTGACAATTAACTCTCATTTAAATGCTAAAATCACAAAATAAATCACACGGTGGTTTACTTCAATCAGAAGAGGACTGTTCCAGACAAGACTTTATATTGGCTGAATTCATACACTCTCTAAGCCAAGAATTTTTATTGTGTTTTATGGAACAAGCTTTGTGGCCTGCTTCATTTGCAAGTCCGAGCCATAATAGATTGCACAGTTCAAACCCTGCACAAAATCAAAATCAAATTAGTCACATTACGGAAAATGTGAATCCACCCTGAAAGATAATTGGTACCACTAGCATCCATAGAGGAGGGGAAAGGGGGGTCAGATGACATAATCAAGCAAATGATGTATGCAGTATAGATAGTATACTATTCTAAGTAGTTACTACATACTACTTACCTACTTATAGTAAGAATAATATCTACTTGTGTTAGATGCCGCGATGCAAATGCATTTTATCATTGTATCATTTTTATGACATCATAAGAGCTTCTAACAGATACCTAAAAATGCTGTATAGATTCTACCGAAGCAGTAATTCAGTATGACCTGAATGTTAGAGACAGGCCAGGTTTATACACTTTGCTCAATCATTTATTTTTATATACAAAACCAGCTACGGGGCTTTGCAAAGGATGATTTATATTATAACGCAGCACATGAACCCAGTGAACTGCAACCTATTCAGTAAAGGAACCGTATCACCAAGCTACGGCTTCGGGAATCTTTGAACCAGACCCGAGGATGAAAAGCACATCATCCGAGGCCAAACGCTCCCCGGAGCTCCAAAAGAAGAAGACTGGCCTCCTGAGGCAGAGCCAGCCAGTCCCAGGAAGAGACGGGAAAAAGAAGCCCGTTCGCTTTCTGCTCCAGCAGCGGCACTGCCGTAACTCGGTCACTAAGTGGCGCCAGATTTCGACGCTTAGCGCCGAGCTCGTCGGAAACTCGCGCGCGCACACATACACACACACATTACAGACACACAGACACACACATACACACACACACAATCTAAGCCCAACACTTCGACAAGCACGCACAAAGCAGCTGGCCGAAGCTTTAGAGCGGGCTTCCCGGTGTTTTTATTATTATTATTATTATTATTATTTTTACTCCGAGCCGAGCCGGAGAGGAAAGGGGACAGGGGTAAAGGGTGACTCGGTTTACCCCGAGACGGCCGGAAAGAGCGACGCAGCCCCTGACGGCGAAGCATTTCGGCTGAAGGTGAGTACAGAACTAGAGCATCCCGGCTGGAAAACTTGCAGGTGGCTTCGCTCGGCGGAGGGGGCATCGCGCGCCTGCCTGCCCGCCCGCTTCGCTTTGGTCACGTTCTCACACACTTGGCGGAGGGGCGGCTGCTGCTGCTCAGAGCTTTTGGCCGGGAAGACAGGGCGGGATCGGGAAGAGGAATCCCACCTGGTCGCCTCAAACTTTGCCGACCGCTGGTGGCTTCCCGGGGGCTGCTGCTTGCTTGGCACTTCGGTTCCCATCGCTCGGTGGCCCTCGGCGGTCTGCGCAACGGTGTGGGCTGGTGTGAGAGAGACGGTTCCGTTGCCCAACATACCTGACTAACCCACGTTGTCCCTCCTATGGTTACTCTCCCCGCTGCGTTTTTTGAAACACTTGTTTGTTTGGGGGTGTTTTTTTTTTAAAGTGGCTGACTGAGCCCTGTGTGTGTGTGTGTGTCTGTGTGTGTGTCTGTGTGCGTGCCGGGAGGTGGTTTGTCTTCCCTTCTCTGCATCCTTCCACTCATCCTTTCTTCCTCTTTTGCCAGATGTACAGGATATTAGCCATAGCGCTTTGGTGTTTTCTGCAAGCAGAGGGCAGGCATCCAGAGATCACCCTTCGTAGTAGTAGTAGCAGCAGCAGCAGCAGCAGCAGCAACAACAATGGCAATTTTTTGGACAATGACAAATGGCTGAGCACCGTTTCCCAATATGACAAAGATAAATACTGGAACAAATTCAGAGATGTAAGTTGTATTCCTGTGCCTATAGGTACAGTGTGTGCCTTGCTCAAAATGTATCCTGGGATTTTTTTTTCTCTCTCTCTCTCTCTCTCTCTGCAAGGGGCTCTCTTCCCAGGAGAGGACATGGTTACATCTGCTGTGGCTGCCACTGTAGGGTTGGAAGGAGGTTGACTGCCCTTTAAAAATCCCCTGGGTTTTATTTATTTATTTACTCTGTGTGTGTGTGTGTGTGTGTGTGTGAGAAGGTGCGTGCTCACGCACACAAGCGCACACACTATGGTATGCTTTCAGATAAGTGATTAGTTTTCTTGGTTTTCCATTTTCATTTAAGACTTCCAGGAACTTTGCTGGTTTGCAAAATTAATCACTGGGAAATCCTGCCAGTTACCTACAGAACTATTTACTAACCGAACCCTCATCTTGGTGAAGCTTTCTATTGCTATGGGTGGTTTTAGGGAGACCAGAAGCATGCTGTTCTGGACAGTTGTGAAAGGGTTCAATTTTTTTTTCATACATGTATATATTACAAATTAAGTATGATCATAATTCAGGAACACTTTCAAATATATCTTCATTTATAGGTTATGTTGTGACAGCATATCATTTTGTGGCAGGACAGCAAAAGATATTCTAAGTGAAACTTTAGGGGAAAATGAGATATCTATGTTATTCATCAGCCAGGGAAGAGAATGAAATGGGATGGGTTTTGTTTGTATTGATTATCCATTAACAACAGTATGATCTTAACCACCTATAATTCCCTAGAAAAGGCAAGTCTGTAATGTTATATATCTACTGTAGGTGAGATGGTTTGTCAGATGAACAACCAAATAGTAGTTGAGTAGTTGTTCAACACAGAGTGTTCTGACAACAATAAGGATTGTGTAGGATTGCAATAGTTAGGTGTTCCATACATGATCTTGTGCAGAGGCCCAGTCAAAATATTAAAATGGAGTCAACTTTTCTAGTTCTAGTTTTAAATTACCATAATTACCATATTATTTTCCAATTGAATTGAGCTACAGTATACGTAATCTCCCCTGATCATATTTTTTCAGTTTGGGTATATATTAAATGTATGATACATTTCAGGATGTATTAGAGGTAAAAGTATCAAGTGCAGTCCATAAAGTGAGACATGACTACCTTTTTTGTAAAGTCCATGAAGTATAAATTGCAATCTTAATCTTTGAGCAAAATTGAATTTAGAGATACTGTATAAAGTGATTACTGTATATGCCTTGACGTCCATCTTTGAAATAACGATGTTAAGTTGAAACATATAATCAAATGTCTACTATGTGACAACGTAATGACATTGAAAGAAGTTTTAAAACAATATAGGGATATCTTTTCACCAGAAATGATATTTTCGAAAGTTACAGAGGAGCCATTGATCAAATCCCATATAAAAGTTTTCAATGATACAATTCCCTTTAGCCCATGATTACTTAGTCATAAATAAATAAAATAACCTGGGAAACAAATATAGACAGAGAGACAACAAGAAGATAACCTCAGGGGTAGGTTCAACATACTTCAATCATTTTAAGCTTTTATCAGGATGCAGATATGATATGCTGAGATAAATATGGGAAAGGAGTAAATAAAATTTTCCACTACTATATTATTTTTCAGTAATCAATTCATAATTTATCTGTACATGAATGCTTATCTTTATCCTAAACAACCTGAAGAAACAGCTTCAGTTTTCATCTAGTTTGCACTTCCTTTTGTATATTTCCAGTTCCAGATCAAAAAGTAAATCTACATGAGCTTAATTGGTAAAATAAAGATTTTGAGATTGTTTCATAAGCCTGCTTTGCCATCTGTATAAACCAACCAGACACTATAAATATGGGAGAGAGGTTTCCAGATTGCAGTGGCATAGATTGCCTGTCTGAAATGGTACCAAGGAAAGATGCTTTTCCAAAGATATTTAAAAATGGGTATAGTATAAGCCACTCTATTTCTTTCAGTAAAACCGTCTGCACAGTTTATGGAAAAGAATTCACTATTACGCATATCAAACAGTGCTTACTGTTAGCTGTAGTCTCAACTGCTTCTTCTATAATGGTACAGCATACTGGCAAAGCTGGGTATTATTTTTCTTGTGATTGCAGAAGCAATTTTTCTTTTGGGGTTGGAAAGAATAGCAGAGAAATTATCTCCCGAAAAATGTAATGACTTCTGGCCAGTTAAAATGAACAATAGTTTGAGCAACCCCAACTCATTTCACTTGGGCTTATGTACCAAATATTCTTACAACATTGACCCCATTGTTAAATGACATTTCATCTCAACTGTAGAATGAGATGGAAAATTTGAGCTTGGACATGTTTTTATGAATACAAATATTCCTTGTATGATTCATTTGGTGACAAAGTTACAATGACACTGCCGAAAGTACTTACAACCAGTCATCATACATATGGCTGTTGCAATATCCCCGCAGTCATGTGATCAAAACTTTGGCACTTGGCAAGTGGCATCCAGCACCTTGGAGTCATGTGATCGGCATTTGCAACTTTCCTAGCTGATGAGCAAAGTCAGTGGCGGAAGCCGGATTCATTTAATGACCATTTGATTCATTCCATTTGTAGTTAAACAGTGTTTTTCTTAACAATCATGGCAAAAATAGTGTAAAATTGGGCATGACTCACGTAACAATCACTTTGCTTAGTAGCACAAATTCTGATCCAATTGTGTTCATAAGTTGAGGATTATCTGTATTCTTATTTGAACATGAAACACATCAAGGATACAAAGCAAACCAAGATGGGAGCAGTCCCATTTGTTTTAGGATTCACAGAACTTTTAGCTAAGCTGTTGTCAGTCCTTTGAAGTAAAAGATAGAGGACCTCTAAATGGCTTGGAAAATACTTGAGTATGGTTGGGGTGCTGTAACAGAATATTGAAAGCCTGTCAAAGCTACTCTCTATTTCAATTTGCACCTAATCCAATCAAAATAGAATTGTTTGGAGCTCGTTTCTCATGCTTTCTACTTTCCCAGGTCTGAGGTATCTTTTTTTTTTTATTAGCTCCACATTCTGACATTCCATCACACTTGTGTGTTTTCACTTAGTCATTTGAATCATCATCAATATTAAAAATTAAAGTCTCATTAAGTAAAGGTCACCCCTGGTGATCACCTGAACAAGTGTAGTTTTTCATTGCTTTCAGAATATTTTTTGACCTCCCAGATTAGTTTTTCCTCCCTTGGATTTCACAAAGTTCTGCCCTCCAATTGTAAAGTAGACCTGATTTTACTTAGCTTTTTGAAAAAAGGTAGTGCCACATGACAAGGAAACAACCATTCTCCTGGTCTCAGTGGAATATGGCTTCCTATTGGAAGTAAGCATTACACAGCTATTCCAATACCTGTAAAATGCGGTAGCCTTTTGCTGTGACTTTCCTGTGTCTTAAGTTTAAGAGTTTAGATTTCTGGAATGAGTTCCAATAATCCAGCTTTTTTATAAGTTGAAATATGATATTTCAACTCATTTCAATTGAACAAAAGGAAAATACTTTGGCTTTTGGTGAATTGGCAGATAAAATGTGCAAGCTCACCCTTTACATGGAAGTGATAAGCCTTTAAAGTTGGATAGAGGTAAATGGAAAATTACATCTTGACATTGAAATCCTGACCCAGTGGTCAAAATATTTTTTGGGAAAAATTCTAAAGCAAAATGAAACCATGCTGCTAAAAGCATGTGCTTCATCCAGAGTCATCCCCCACTCAACAAAAAAAGGGTCGCAGTGTCCAACCCACATATACAAAGGGGCTTTGATTGATGGCAGTGTCTTCCATTCACTACTATATCCCTTTGCAGACGTTTTTGCCTTTGGTATGTGGAAGTCCATGGGCCAGACTGGATCTCACTACTCATCTGTTGCAGTTACTTGTAGGAGGAAAGTTGGAGTTTTATTTAGTATCCCAATTTAGCAACAGGCTGCCTCAACACAGCCATTGTTTCTATCCCATCAAATCTCAGAAGTACCCCACCAGTGTCCTTATTGTTGTCATTTTTGCAGTTAACAATGCTCCCCATGAATTGATCAATGTTCTCTTTTGAACAAAGGGAATCTAAAAAAGCCAATTTTCAGCCAATCCTCAACATTGTCTTGCTTTGTTTTCATAGTGAGGGGGGAAAATCTCAGATCAATTCATTTTAAAGAAACATGGAGAAATAGGGAAACAATCAATTTAAAGGGAAAAGTGAACTGCTCAAAATAAAAATGACTGGGGCATGGCACATTTTATTTAATAAACTTATGCCATCTAGTTCCCAACTACCTTGACTTTAGTTGGACTGGAGAAGAATCAAGTAGATTCTTTTGGACTATGGGAATCTACATCCTGCACAGTCCAGCCACAATCTCTGAGGGAGATGGGTGGTTTAGAAATAGGAAATATAAATAAGTTTTTGTAGGGTTATACACATTTATGTCCAACTTTCTTCTAAGAGGTCAGTATACTGTTCATAGGATTCCTCCTTTTCTTTTCTTTTCTTTCCTTTTCTTTTTTCTTTTCTTTTCTTTTTTCTTTTCTTTAAAGAGACACGTTGAGTAATTGGGCTGAGAGAAAGTAGCTGACCCAAAGGCACTCAGTGAGTTTCATAATCGAGAATTGATTTGAACTGAGTCTTTAACGCCACAAACACCCTTCCACACTGGTCTCTGTACTTGAAGTCTATTTTCTGTGTCACAGCAGTGTCAAAAGGTAATCAGTTGAACTGGAAAGCTCCAAGCACTGTAGAAAAATAGCTGCACAAGTGTTTCCACTAGAAGAAGGAGCTCATGAAACCATCATAGAAACCTCTAAAAACAACGAGAATAGTGCTTTTATTCAACACGTAAGAATTTGATGATATGTTTTGTAAAAACAGAAAGGCTCCTTCCATCTGCGTGGCTTGGGTAATCCAGTAGAGAGCATTTGCACTATGGATCAAAGAGAAGAGAAGCTTTGATCTGTTTTTTCTGCAAGTCCTCTTTCTCCCTCCTTCCTGCTAAAAAACCCCAAAATACCTACATAGTAGGTATAGTAAAAGAAGAGAAAATTGGCTAAGATTGTTTTTCATCTCCTATAAACCAAAATATGCCAAGCAGAATTATATTCAGGGAATACTTCAACTAGTAGAAAATTGCTGGAATCAAGCTTGTTAAAAATACATTATTATACAATGGAATACCATAATTTCAGAAATTTCAGTGATGTTATTTTATACAGAGGATGTGTTACCAGGTTTAAATTGAATATGCTACAGCAATACCAATCATTTTTCATGGCCACCCTTCTCCCGCTCTCTGTCACTCTTCCAAACTGTCTGCTTCTTTTTTATAGGGACGATTCAACTAGTAATGCAAAAGTCCACTGATCCTTTAATTGTCATTTAGCTGGTTTCCCATAAGGTTATATTGCAGTGAGAGATTTACAAATAATTATCAGTCAAGTTCATAATTTCAGCATTTTTAATTAATGGTCATATTCTGAGTTGTTAAACTTGGAGTTCCCACATTTGAGTCCAGTCACATCTGCATTTAAAAGTGTGTGAGAAAACATGTAGAATCAAACAGCGTTTATATGCTAGTAGAGAGATGGATAATCTGTATAATTAAATGTCAATTTCTCTAAGCAAGAAGCTGTTTTATTTAAGGCTAGGATCAGGGAGAGTCTGGCCATTGAAATGCAGTAGGGGTTTTAGGCCTGTCACTCTCACAGCCCCGCCTACCTGATGAGATTGCGGTTGTGCAGATATAATGGGGGGAAAATGCTTGTCATATATGCTTGCGCACTTGGTGGAAAAGTGAAATAAAAATCTAACAAATAAATACTCTTATAAAAAGAAAACAAGCTGTAGTGGCGTTTTCCCCAGTGGTAGCACACAAATAATCCCTGTTCAAATAGGAGTGATAATTTGTTTGTGCATAGTGATAGTTCACATTTCTAAGCTTGTTATACTGTGAACAGCCTGACTTGCAGAAGAATTCTATTATTTTCTAGTGCTGTCATATGCAGAAGGATGAAGTACATGGGTTATTTGATTTTGATGAAGCTTTGCAAAGCTGATTCACTGTTCTAGGAAACATTTTCATGCGCAACCAGTATTAATCATAAAACCCAGGAAAAATATGTTTTGTACATACAAGTAAAAGCAGGGTTCTAATGACATTTAAAATAACATTTTCAGTATAAAATACTGAGTGATCTCTCCCTCCTTCCTGCCCCTTTCTTTTTCAGAAATAATTATTTTAGATTTCAGAAACTTTTTTTTTGCTTCCCGGTGGAATGGTGATAAGAGCAAATCAGTGCAGACACAGTTGAGTACTGGGTTTGAAAAGGCAGCATAGAGAAATAGAGCTAGGTCTCAATGGCATATATACGGTATAAAAGAGATCTTGGAGGAGAGAAGGAAAAAAAAGTGCTTCAAAACGTAGTTAACAATCAGGAGATGAACGTTTTCTAGTCACATCTAGAAAAGGGATTGGGTCTTGTCTTTGGTCTTGCATTCTGAGAAAAAGACGATCAGACAGCTCTCAGAGGCTCCACCTTAACAAATTAACTTGCCAATGGCAAGTGAATTATTCTGTTCCTAGGATACTGTGAATTAATTGACCAATAAGAATCTGTCATTCTGTTCGAATGGACAAATGACATTGCACACCAAAATTCTGGTTAGCCTCCTAGCAGTTCCATGTAGATGCTAAATGCCATGGAGGATTAGATATATCATATGTGAAAGGATTACACTTTGTAGTCCTGAAGCATTTTATCATTTTATTCTATGGAGATAGCAGGCTTCATCTTGAGGAGGCAGTTTGATATGCATTAATAATAGCAGCCAATAGGAAGAGTTCTGTTTATGCCAGAACAATGATCTAGAATTCAACATGATGCAGAATTAAATCATTAAACCATGTGACCACCACATTTGTAAAAGAGTTTCAAATAGTGATTTTACCTAAGTAGTTTAAAAAAACCCACCTTCACCTAGCTCTCTAACCTATGTGTATTAATAGTTGGCTAAATGTTATATCATTGCTCAGCTGCATGGTCTTAGTATTTATTTATTTATTTATTTATTTATTTATTTATTTATTTATTTAATGGCATTTATATGCCGCCCATCTCCCGA
>JANHFM010002160.1:57979-69216 GCA_032468115.1 Grayia smithii
GAATGGAAATTTCCCCTGGAGGGGGGTAAGAATGAAGATTTTGCATTATCCTTCCCCTGCCACGCCCACCAAGCCACGCCCACAGAACCGATAGCAACAAAATTTAGATTTCACCCCTGGTGTAGTCCAAATACCTAGAAATGGCCAAGATTGGGAGGCACTAAGACAGGGGTCTCCAAACTTGGGAACTTTTAAGACTTCAACTCCCAGAATTCCCTATAGCCAGCTTGGTCGAGGAATTCTGACAATTGAAGTCCACAAGTCTTAAAAGTTCCCAAGTTTGGAGAGACCCCCCTGATCTTGGATATGAAGTAATGGCCAAAAAGGAGTGGCATGGTTGTTGGTATATAACCTCTTGCATTCCTGAAAAATGTATCTAGAATGAGCTTTGCTTTCCGTCACAAAAGGTTAGACATGGAGGACGTTGTTTAATTTTTATATCTGTTAAATTCATCCGCACCAGTTAAAGGAAGTGTGGTTACTTCTCTGTATGACACAATTAACCGGGCAATTGGCTGTCTTCAGAATTGCTGGTACGCATCAATTTGGAGATTTGCATAGGAGACTAGACAGCCGATGAAGGATCAGGTTAGCCATCACTATTCTACTTGATGGTTAGTTAATTACCATTTTTGGAAATGTAGAGCAGGTACCTGAAATACCAGATCCCACCCATGTTTATGAACTTCTTGAGTGTGTGTGTGTGGTTGGCCCTGTGTGACCCCCCCAAATGCTGGATTTGAAGGTTCTTCCCTTCTTCCAGCAGCACTTCCCTTGTGGTTTCAGGTTTCTTGAGTGACCAGGTGTACCAGGAGAGCTTTGGTGAGGATTTAAAAAGTGATTTTGAGGATGAGAGGACCCCAGGTTATCCCTTTGTTTGCCTGGGCGGCCTTTCTAACTAAATTCTTGCGGATGAGATGTTAAATCTTTATCACCTTGTGGAGGAGGACTTCCTTTGTTGACACCTTGGCAAGAGAATGCCTCCAGCCTTCTTAATTACCTGAGAAATGACAACCTTCTCAGCTGCACCTCCTGCGGTGGAGGAAAAAAAAAAAAAGCAGCAAGAAAAAGGAAGGTGTTTAGATTCCTCTGGAGAATTGCTCTGTTTACAACTTTGATCACCTCAGTGGATCCGATAACTAACTGGAGGACTTCCTGATTGCACCGAATAATTCCATTCTCACGGAAAGAACTTTAGTGGGCCCAGAGGAAGCATGGGGAAACACGACTTCCACAAAGCTTACCAAGATATACTTTCTGTTCCACTTCGGATTCACTTGAGTAACAGATTAACAAAATTGGAAGGAGGCCTTCTAGTCTAACCTTCACAGATTAACAGAGTTGGAAGGGACCTTGGAGGTCATCTAGTCCAACCCCCTGCTCAAGCAGGAGAACCTGCACCATTTCTGACAAATGGCAGACCAATCTTTTCTTGAAAGTCTCAAGTGATGAAGCTCCCACAACTTCCGAAGGCAACTTCTGTTCCATTGGTTGACTGTTCTCACTGTCAGAAAGTTCCTCCTTAATTCTATGGTTGAATCTCTCCTTGGTCAATTCCCATCCATTGTTCCTTGTCTGGCCCTCAGGTGCTTTGGAAAATAGTTTGACTCCCTCCTCTCTGTGGCAACCTCTCAAATATTGGAACACTGCTATCATGTCTCCCCTGGTTCTTTTCGCTAGACTAGCCATGCCCAGTTCCTGTAGCTGTTCTTCATATGTTTTGGTCTCCAGTCCCCAATCATCCTGGTTGCTCTCTTCTGCACTTTCTCCAGAGTCTCAACATCTTTTTTATAGTGTTGTGACCAAAACTGGATGCAGTACTCTAGGTGTGGTCATTACTATAAAAAGCATAGAAGACTCCCCCAGGACTTGATTAATATTTCCAATGCTTCACTGAGAAGGATATTAGCATCCCTTCACTTGCAGAAAACACTATCTCCCTCAAAGGGAGAGATTGCAAGCACCGTGCCAAAACATCTGTTTTGGGATGTTGGTCAAGTGGAGGACATAATTCATCATGTCTTCCACATCCCCATTTATAATGAGATTAAGGGTAGATTATTGATGGTACAGAAAGTCAAGGGCTCGGATGTAAAAAAAAAACCCACCTGAACTGTCTTGGAGACGTGTTCTCATCTGTCAGCAAACAAGTTGCTACTTTCGCTCTCCTGTCACTTAAATGTAGAAAAATATATGTAAGTTCATAGTTGTAGCTTTCACTTTCTCTTGCTGTCACATTTTTGCATCTAATCCTGTTTTTATTACTTTATTTTATAATCTTACTATTTGACTGTTACGTTGTTGTATTTTATAATACATTATATGTTATGACCTGTAGGTACAGCAATAAACTTATAGTCATAAAGTTACACTTCTGTAACATGATGAAAAAAACCCAACATTAAAATTACTTTTTGTAAAATAATTTATAAGCCTGTTGAAGTTTAAAACAAATTTCTTCTGTGCATTTTATCAGAAGTATTATTTACGTCTCGGTTCAATGCTTTATTTTTTTTAGCAGTTGCAGGCTGTTACTTGGAAACAATAATTATTTCCCAGCAAAGTGTTGCTAATGTAACAAATGCAGTACCTTACAATATCTAATGCCGTACAATCATTTCTTCCCTCTCCTTCATTAATTTTATCTCTCTACAAAAGCTTTGAAAGAATTAAGATTACTGTTTAGGGTATAATGTCTCCAAGCTTCTGTATCATTTAAGATACCAAATATTGCATTCTTCTAGAGGGCATTAATTTCTAAATTGTATCTGAGAAGCTTTCTCAGTAGACTCAGGCTATTTTGCTAAGAAATCGTAGTGTTGCTGTAATGAAAAAGTAACTGTGAAGTTTATAGCAATACAGTTGTGCTGATAGGAAGCAGAAATCTGCAGAATAGCATCAGATTATAATGTTCATGCATAGCCTGCTACCACAGTTTACTGTTCTGGTTTTCCTTGTTATGAAATGGTTTTCATCAATATTTTCATAAATTTGAGAGCTTTGTATGATTGGTCAGGGAAAAGTGTCATGTTCTGTAATCAAAATATGAAAAAGTTCCTTATGCTAATTTGCACATTAATCCTGGGGTGGGCAACTATGACCCCCCCCCCCTGTAAAACATGTGAATTTCAACTCCCAGAATTTCTGAGCCAGCATGGCTAGCTCAAGAATTCTGGGAGTTGAAATTCACAGGTTATAAAGGGGGCGTAATTGTCCACCGCTGCCTGAATCCTTTACCTCTGTCTTATCCATTACCCATTATAAGTCTGTAGCTGCTCTGTGGATTAAATTTAAGTGCTTTATATAAAACAAAGGATCTGTTCCAGAATTTCTGCCTCCTTTTCACTTTAGATTCACTGGGGAGCACTCTTTATAGGATAGCTCTCTGTACAAAGTAAAATTTATAAGGAATACTTGTTATAGTGGACATGGGAGAAATTGATAATTTGCATTAGAATTTGTTAATGAATTGTTCATTAACTACCTGTTTAAACTCTTGGTATTAACAAGGATATTGTGTCCCCCGTTATTTTAGTTTAATATTGCATAAATGCAGTTAGAAGCTTATGTTTCTTTCTGGAACAATATATATTGTGCCTACAGCATTTGTCCAGGAAGGAGTACAAATTTTGTTCCTTGTGTGAGTAAGAAGCTTGTGCTATACATTTGCCAACATAGGTAGGCTTGAACTTAATAAACCTATGCTGGACCTGCTGTTTCATTTTCTGGCTAAACTTGGGATCCAGACAATATCTTTCTTCCTGTGTTTAAAATTATCTAGCATTAAAGCAGTATCATGAAGGAAAGCAATCTTATATTTAATTCAGATGAGGAGGACTGGCAAAAGATAAATAAAAGAATTTAGAAAGTTAATTTATGTGAGTACCCTTTACTTTTGGATGTAAAGACATGATACACATCAGTGGTGGGTTGCCCCCAGTTCGGTCCGGTTCACGCGATCCAGTAGCGGTGACGCTGTGACATCACCGAACTGGTTCTACGCGTCCCGGATCGTGCCCCCCCCGTGCATCTGTACTTACCGGCCTGGTCGTGGAGCGCGTTGAGCGTGCATGCGCGCATGCGCAGAAGACTTTTTTTGACCTTTTTTGGCCAAAAAAAGCTGCGCATGCGCAGGAGTGCCCATCCGGTGCACGCATGCGCAAAGTGTGCGCGCACACGGACACACGCTCCACATGCCCCGACCATGCACGAAGTGCATGCACCTTTAAAACAGGTAGGACAGTTAAGTAGAACCCACCCCTGATACATAATAAATAAATTAATATTTTCTTTGGCTTCCTTCAGTGGTATAATGTTGCTTGACTTAGCTTGTAACCAAACTTTAGCCTGTACTTTCTAGGTAGCACACTAAAACATAATTGTCTTCACAGTATAATTCTTGATAATACATGAGTTCTGCTGGTTAATGATTGCAATAGAGATTTTATTTGATGTAAGGCATGAAGTACATTGATTTGTGAATAAAGGCATGCTAGTGTCTAAGAAGCATAGTCTATTTTACAGATGGAGATATCTAATTCAGGATATAAGAAAAAATAAAAATGTAGTATACGTATAGTCTTGCACTGCCAGAACCTTCAGCCCTGTTTCCCCAAAGTCAATCTTAAAAATAAAACCAGAATACATCAGGAGATGGGACCATCATCTACCACTCTACTTGATTCCCAGCCCCCCAATGGGCATGCTAGATGACTAGTTTAAGTCACTAACTCTTGGAAACTATCCTGATTTATGCACTACACAGAGATAGTCCTTGACTTAAAACTATTCCTTTAGTGGCTGTTGGAACAGCATTTAAAAAAGTGACTTATGACCATTGTAGCATCTCCATACTACATTATCAAAATTTGGATCTTAGCAACTGTTGTGACAATTGTAGTGCCCTGCAGTCATGTGATCATCTTTTGAGATCTTCTGATGAGCAAAGTCAATGGGAAAGCCAGATTCACTTAACAGCTGTGTTACTAAACTAACAACTGGAGTGATTCACTTAACAATTGTGGCAAGGACACAAAATGGGGCGAAACTGTCTTGCTTAACAAGAGAAGTTTTGGTTTCCATTGTGGCTGTAAGTCAAGGACTACCTGTATAGAAAATAGTAGACCAAAGTAGCAGGCTAGTAAGAGACTCTTAAAAATATTTAGAAATGCAGAAAAATAACTTCTCTTAAATAGTGAGAGTTACAAATATTAGAGACTGCACTTTAGGGCCAGTACCCTTCCCCACTAAGTGAAATTCAGTGTGAATACACGTGAATACATGTAGAGAATATGTTAAAGTAGATCAAAATCCAGCTGTGTTGTAGTATACACTCTAGACATAATGGCTACTACTTATATAGAAATGAAGAGAAATCCTTCATACTGTATATCAGAGCACTTAGAAAAGTGTCATAATTTAATAGGAAAAGACATGATTTATAAGGCCCATGACTGGTTCCTGATACCAATTACAGCAGGACTATCCTATCAGAAATATGGACCAGGTATTACTCATCTAAATGAATTATTGTCTGACATAACAGAGTAAGAGAAAATAATCTTATGGCATTAGCCAAGAATCAGAATAAAAAGTGGGAATTCTTTTTTTTTTTTTGTAAATCGTAATTATTCTGATTCAGATGTTATGAGGTAAGATTCATGCCTGCAGTGTAAAGGCTCAAATTATTATTCGGAGTACTCACCTTTTTTGGTTTTCATGGTAGCAGACTGGTACAATTCTATATTTGTATAGCATCTCTGATATGTCTTGACCATTAGTAATAGTTAATGACTTCCAGTTGATGTTGTGGCGAGATCAGACATGAGCGTGTCTCTGCACTCCCGTTCCGAATCCTCCCTATTGGTGGGCTCCGAGAGGAGCCAAAGCTTCCCTGTAGGGGAGGCGAAGCCAAGAGCATTGCCCTGCGTGGTTGCGGAGGGTTGCAACTCTCCTGCCTGACCCAGGGTTTTTCTTTTCCTCTTAGCCATGATGAGAAGAAGAGGCAGCTTAAACATGGATGCCATGAAGTTGGGGCAGCCAAGGAACACCTAAGACTGATGCTGGAGTGGAGTTAGTAAACAGCAATTGGAGCTGGGTGAAAAGATCCCCTTTTTTGCTTTTAGTCCCCAAACTTAAAGGAAAAAGAAGAAAATCCAGAGAAGAAAAGATACTCTTAGAATTACCTTTTTTAAAGTGGCGAATAACGATAGAGAGAAAAATCCTAGACCTGAATGAAAGGAACTGAGGGGAAAAAAACTAAAGATCTTTTAATCAAAGAAAATTTGATTTTAAGCTGGGTAGACATTGTTATGGAAAGGCATTATAATATGTTGGAACTATGTACCTGAATTGATTCAAGTATCTAATTTTGTCTCTATAAATTGAATTAAATTTGGATTTTAATTTTTCATGTTTGAAACAACGCTGAAACCTCTGTTGATGCTGCTATCTACTGGTGAATGGAATATACTACAGCCCTACAAATCTAGGAAAATTTTGACACAAAAAATAAGCAAACATCATTTTGAAGAATTGTGGTGATACTAACTGTCCTATAACTAATTACTTTACTATTGTGATAAGGAAAACTTTTAAGTAAAGTAATGTGACTTTTATTGTGTGGAAACTGTCTGAACTATTTAAATGGAATTGATTAATAACCCTGAGATGTAAAAGCTATGATTATTGAACTCTTCAATGAGCAAAACTGGAACTGAATATATTGTTTGTGGCCCTGACTAAAAGTGGACTTATGAAACTAAAACAAGATGCCTTTTCAGGGGGAAATGAATGAGATTTCAAGAGAAAAGATGTGGAAGTTTCAAAGCATCAGGGATACCATGATAAAAAATCAAAGAGAGATAAAAGACTTAATCCAAGGCATAAGTGACAAAGTAGAAAATATGATACAACTGGCAATGAATGAAGATCAAAGACTCCAGGAAAGAGAGGAGGTGGCAGAAAGAATGGAGGAAAAGATAGATCAGACAAACCACCAAATAAAATAAGAGGATGAGAGAAACTTTTTGAGAGATGTAAAAATGGAATTGGAATTGGATAATCTGGAAGATGTTTTTGAAAGGGAGATAGGAGTATGGGTGGATACTCTGGACATATGGCAGCCTCGGAAGATAGAAATAGGAGAAATATTTAGATGGAATAATGAAGATACAGATGTTGACAGAGACAAAGATCCAAGAGAGGAGTATGGGAAGAAAGCTAAAAAATGAATAAGAATTGAAGTATTAAAACGGGCAAGGGATGATGGATAGAATAGAGCTATTTTTTTCCCTTTTTCCTTTCTTCTTCTTTTTAAATATAATGATGGCCTGATTAAAAACTAGAAATAGAGGTGGAAATAAGAATATACACCCTTATATGAAGGACTATGTATTAACATAAATATGTGCTATAACATATGGGGCTGCGCTTGAGGTGCACCCGGAGGCTCCAGCTGGTCCAGAATGCAGCCGCGTGGATTGTTACAGGAGCTCCCCATTACTGCCATGTGACACCTCTCCTGCGTAAGCTGCACTGGTTACCAGTGGTCCTCCGGATCCGCTTCAAGGTGCTGGTACTCACCTACAAAGCCCTACATGGCATAGGCCCGGGGTACTTGCAGGACCATCTTCTGCCTGCCTCCCACCGTCCTGTGCGCTCTCACAGAGCTGCCCTCCTCAGGGTGCCGTCAGCCAGACAATGTCGGCTGGCGACCCCCAGGGTGAGGACATTCTCTGTGGGTGCACCAACCCTCTGGAATGGGTTTCCCACTGAGCTCCGGACAGCCCCTTAACTCCTTCCGCCGTGGCCTGAAGCCATGGCTATTCCAACACATTGGCTGAGCTGACATAAGGTTTTTAATATGTCTTTTAAATGTCTAAATTCGATTTTAATTCTTATTTTAAATTCTTATTGTTTATTTTTAACCTTTTGTTAGCTGCCCTGAGTCCCTCGGGAGAAGGGCAGCATATAAATTTTAACAAATAAATAAATAAATTAGGATTCGTAAGAGTGACTTGGCTAGAAGCCAGAATAGAGGTAGAAATAAGAATTAGGGGAAATATTAGTAGTCATAATTTCTATGTAAATTGAAAATAAGTAATAATTAGATGGAAAGTTGAGAGATTGAAACATTGTATTAACATGTATGTTCAAGAAGATCATTGACATTAGAATGGACCATTGAAATATTGAATAACTACTTTAAAATAGTCAAGTACATTACTATTAGGAATATATAACTTTGATTAATGTAATAATTGACTGTTGTTATTTGTATTAATATGAACGATACTCAGAGACCACACTGTTCATGTAATGATGCTGATATATGTTTAAAAATAAAAACCCAATAAACCTTTGGGGGAAAAAAGGCTCAAAGTATTATTGGGAATACTCACCTTTCTTGGTTTTCATGGTAGCAGACTGGTACAATGCTATATTTGTATAGCATCTCTGATATTTCTTGACCGTTAGCAACAGCACACATAGATGCTACCCTTACATTTCGCAAAATGAAGCCAGATTTGGTTTCTGCACTTAAACAGCAGCAACAGTCAGTACTGAAATCTTGGGCTGCTTATTGTGTAATTAGCTTACCATCTTTATAGAATTTTGTTAAGAAGGCAGTGACAAATCACTTCTGTATTGTTATCAAAAGAACTGCATAGTTGTATCCATATAATCAGCCATGTGTTGACAGGGAATGAGGTTTCATTTTTTTGTACTAAAAAGGGTTTTATGTAAACTGGTAACACTTTTTCTTTTTTTTGCATTTCTTGATGTCTTTTTAGTTAAAAGCTTATAGGTACAAAGTAGCATCTAGCGGCATACATCCATGGACCATTGCTGCTCAAGGAATAAGAGGGAGTGATATCTCTTGCCCATCCGACTTTGAAAGTCTTCTCAAAAGGGCTGTACTTCCTCTGCATGAAATACAGGACAGATGGGAGAGGGAACTAGGCTCTTACCACAGAATAGAATAGAATTGAATTAGACTAGAACAGCATAGCATAGCATAGCATAGCATAGCATAGCATAGCATAGCATAGCATAGCATAGCATAGCATAGTTGGAAGGGACCTTGAAGGACTTCTAGTCCAACCCCCTGCTTAGGCAGGAAACCCTACACCACTTCAGACAAATGGTTATCCAACCTCTCCTTAAAAACTTCCAGTGTTGGAGCATTCACAACTTCTGGAGGCAAGCTGTTCCACTGATTAATTGTTCGAACTGTCAGGAAATTTCTCCTTATCCAATGCGCATGCGCAGTAACTTTTTTTTGAGGAAAAAAACCTTCAAAAAAGCGTTCTGTGCATGCGCGGAGCACATGGATCACACACAACAGTAAGTAAGGGCGCACGGGTGGGCCCAGCTCCCAGTCGTGGAGAACCGGTTTGGTGACGTCACAGCATCACCGCTACCGGATCATGCGAACCGGCCCGAACCGGGAGCAACCCACCACTGGCTTGACTCCTCCTTCTTTGGGACAGCCCCTGAGAGATTGGAACACTGCTATCCTGTCTCCCCTAGTCCTTCTTTTCATTAAACTAGACATACCCAGTTCCTGCAACTGTTCCTCATATGTTTTAGCCTCCAGTCCCCTAATCATCTCTGTTGCTCTTCTCTGCACTCTTTCTAGAGTGCAGGGTTTTAGCTGAACTTGATGGGAACTGATGTTCCAAAAACATCTGGGAAGTTGCTGACTTGGCAAATATTAATCCTCAAGCAAACGGTGATTTCAAGCAAGGATAACAAGGCAATGCTTCCTCCAGGGAATCCTGTGGTTTATTCTTGATCTTTAGCTCAGAGGCAAAGACCAGATATCTTGCCCCTTCCCCTTCCTGTAAGCCATCTTTTCATCAATGAATTGCCCATAACATCAGGTGGGTTTTTCATGAATGAGGCCAACTGCCTTGAGCATGTAAGGAATTTCAAAATCTTTTGTCCTTAAATGGTTCCCAGTTCAGTTACCAACCTCTCTGGGAAGACCTGGAAAAACACTGGAGTACTGTATACTCAGAATATTTTTTTCCCCATTTCATCTAAATGATTTTAGATGAATGCTTTTCTCCTCCCTTATATGTTAGTGCTTTGGACCATTCATAATTTCCTAAAGATTGCGGCAGTCACTTCTCTGCTGTGTTTATATGTCACATTAAGTCTGCTGCTTGATCATAGTCACTAAGATGTTCCTGGAACTGCAAGTAATTAATTCAGTAAACCCTGAAAGTTCCTTTTTGTGGATTCTTGGAACATGAATAGGTAGCCTGGGAATTCTGGTTTAATTCTCTTTAAGAAGCCAAGTACTGAATACTTTGACCTTTCAGGAAGAATTATAGGATGTCTGTTAGGAATATGACTATTACCTAACTGGTTGGGTTGGCCATAAACCATTAATGTATGTTATAGTTTTAAGACTGCTGTATTGCATCATCCTGTGTCCTGATTGATTAGCTCTATTGCCAACGTCCTTAAGAGGGAACCAGAAACATGGATTATTCTCTTTGTTGTTTTGGCTTTCTGATATCTCTGTCTGGTTAGTGAATTTGCTACTGTTTGCGAATCCAAAAGAATAACTGTTTATTGTGAATGACTGGTACGACTGGTAAGAAGACTTTGTTATTGGATTATCCCTGGACTGTCGTTCTGGCTATCTACTGAATCTACAGACCTGGACTGTTTATTGGACTATGTTTTACTTTTTACTGAGAGTAAACTTTAACACAACTCAGTGTATCTATGTGGTGACTGTGCTTATTCATAACTACTCTCAACCGGTTTCATGTGCACACTCTTGCTCATCCAGGGTTACTCTGCAAATTCCTCAACAGGTTTCACTTTTGGGTATCACCGGTTCGCCACATGCACACGTCTGCACATGTGCTTTGCTCGCACGTGTCTTCCACCAGGGATGAAATCCAGCAGGTTCTGACAGGTTCGGGAGAACCGGTAGCAGAAAATTTTAGTAGTTTGGAGAACATATACCACCTCTGGCTGGCCCCAGAGTGGGGTGGAAATGGAGATTTTGCGGTATCCTTTCCCCAGGAGTGGCGAGGAAATGGGGATTTTGCAGTATCCTTCCCCTGGAGTGGGGTGGGAATAGAGATTTTGCAGTATCCTTCCCCCAGGAGTCAGGAGGGAATGGGAATTTTGTAGTATCCTTCCCCTGGAGTGGGGTGGAAATGGGGATTTTGCAGTATCCTTCCCCTGGAGTGGGGTGGGAATGGAGATTT
>JANHFM010002161.1:28852-42182 GCA_032468115.1 Grayia smithii
GCTGGCAAACTCTTTATTTTAACTGGAAAAGTTGGGGGTCGTCTTATACGCCCAGTCGTCTTATACGCCAGAATATATGGTACCTTAGTTTATAAACCAAAATGAATACATTCCTACAGGTTGTTATACTAAATCGGCCAATTATATTTTGGCTTAGTGCAATCTATGAATACAGCTTTTATGTATAACTTATCTGCGGCAAGGTAAGTTTTAATGGCCACTGAGGGCAGGAAAAGACACAAAGCCATGGTTTCAGAGTTTTCTAAAGTATGAAGCAGGATATATTATTTTCAGGAACAAGTCCATCTTGACATTGTAACTAGTTCCTTTCTTAGTCATAAAATATAATGCAGAAAATGTGGTATATGCTTATTACTTCCCTTCTTTGGAATTTTAGCAAAAGATTGAAATTGACGAGGTTTTGGTGCATTTCAGTATAACTCTTAAAAGTATGGATGGTTAGCTTTTACTTGAATTCTACTCTAGAGCTTTTACTCTGTAGGCCAGTGATGACGAACCTTTTTCGGCTCACGTGCCACTCAGCCCTGACTTGTACATACATCTGAGTATCTGCGCATGCGCAGAGCTGTTGTGTGCATACCCCCGCCGAGTTACATGCACAACCGCACCACTGCACATGTGCAGAGCTGTCATGCGTGCACCCTCGTGGCACGCACGCAACTGCGCCATCTGCGCATGCTGCACGCTGGCTGTCTCATGAGCATGTGCAACCACGTGTGCATGGGCACGAGAGCTCCAAAGACCAGCTGGATCCTTGGAGCTGCACACATGCACAGGTAAGTGCGGCAATGGCTCACCTGCCGGGAGAAATGGCTCCACGTGCCACTTCTGGCACACATGCCATAGGTTCACCAACACGGCTATAGGCCATCCCAAACTTTCTGACATTTTTCCAGTGAATCAAATACCTTTGAGCAGTAGTCATGATGGCATCCACCACTTCAATGATTCTATGCAGGGCAGAATCTGTGCCAATAGTCATGTCTGTCCCACAGAAATCATTGTCAATGGACCCAACCATTCCCACAATGTTGAGATAAGCATAGTTCTTTACAGCTTCTTCTTCAATCTCGCCTGGAACAAAAAGAAAAAAGAAGAAAAAGAAGTAATAATAAAAAGTACTTATTTTTATTAAATTATTTTATATTTTAAATTAAAATATTAAATTATTATTATTAAATAATAAGAAGTACCCAAAAAGCATCCCTTCCCTTTGAGTGTCAAGAGACATCTTTAGGACGATCTTACAGTCTCAAGGTATACATAAATATTATTTTAGCATTGTATAATCGTATGTGGACATGATATGGAAAGAGACAAGTTAATTAGACCTTTCATTCATTCATTCATTCATTCATTCATTCATTCATTCATTCAGAATGCAAACTATATGCTGTGGCTGTTTTAGGAAGGATGAAAAAAAAATGATTGGACGCCATGAATCGTAGCCTCATTGGATACTCTATGGAATGTCTGAGAAGCTTGTTTTTCTTTTTTCCACACATGGGTGTGAAAATTTTTACATAACAGATTTGAATAAGGCCTCTCTTCAACTTTGGACAACCATTGCCTATTAGGAGTGGGGAGGAGGCGGAGGAGAATTGGTATAAGTGGACCAATGGACTGACTTTATCAAATATGGTCTCATATGGATTCACATAAGATTAAATTTTTATGCTGTGATGGTCAATAAAAAGTCATTTTAGACTTATCGGCAAGGCTCTGCACATTCTACCCTATTATTCATGTTTAAATGAAAGCAGCTAAGCTCAAGTATGGTGGATCTGAGCCACTTCTACACGTCCCTTCTCCCTTGCAACGTTAACCAAGAAATAGGAAATCATGGATATTTCTCACAGTTCCAGTCACAAGGAAAGGCAAATATTTCCTGAAGTCTAAAGGTGATAACAAGCTCTTTCAGTTCTGAATGCCAGCTTCGCCAAAAAGAGCACAGTTTTCAGAAAGGAAAAAAAATATTCTTGTAGGCTGAAGACCTGAAGGACTAGAGAGCTTGCACAAGGCTGGTTCAAATTCATCTTCGTAGTCATTTTTCTTATCACAAATAGAGGGTGTTTTGAGAACTGCCATTTTCATAACTGAGAGGCAAAGAGGAAGCTTTGCAAAGAGAGAGAGAGGGGGGGGGAGGGAGAAAGAAGAAGAAAAAACACTTTCTGTCAACTTTACTTTCCCTTTTCACGGAGTGAGATGTTGCATATGCCTCTTTGGAACTACTATAATAGCTTTTGGGTGCGGGAATATCACAGCTTATAAAAATAGGAAACAAAATGGAAAAAATATGAAAGTGAAAAAAGATCTCTAGCATCTGGACAATTTCATGTACACAGTGAACAAGCTTTGAGACATTTTACTGGCTGTGAATGTTAGATATGTTTGTGATGGTCCGAGTATCAGAGTTCAGTTTCCCCATTTCTTAACATTCATCCTAAAAATAGAAGTCAGCTAAAAATAACAACAAAAGTAGCCAGTACATGTCATGCTCTCCATCCTTCTCTGAATTGAAGAGTTCTGATACTGATGTGGTCTAGCAAATCTTCTAAAGGATAAAATTGCCAGCCCTAATTCATCCTCTTGACCTATTTATATTTTTCCTCATTTCTCCTAGCAGGTAATTATTTTTCTCTCAAGAAAAGGAAACAGTTCATAAAATATATAAAATGAAAGGGGTCCTTCAGGTCACCCCTAGATCAGTGAAGCAATTCAAATTAACCCGACTTTGTGCAGCGTCTATTTGTTATTGATATAAAAGGAGGGATCTGTAACAGGAAACTTAATAGTTGTCAGATCTGACACGGGAAAAAGAGCACGTACACAAAAAAGGAAGTGAAGGCAGGGATAAATGGAGCAGGTACACTGACTTTATTTGGCTAACAAATAAAGGGTGAGGGAGATTAGTTCAGCCAAAGAGCCTCAGTGGTGCACTTAATTAGTGCTCCGGCTAAGTGATTCCATTTAGTTCCAGCTGCCAGCAATTAGTGCCGGTTCAAATCTCACTAGGCTCAAGGTTGACTCAGCCTTCCAGACTTTCGAGGTAGGTAAACTGAGGACACAGATTGTTGGGGGCAATAAGCTGACTTTGAAAAAATGCCGCTGGGGGGGGGCAAATATCCCCAAATAGGCAGGCATATACAAGGAATGAAGGAATTTACTAAGCACATTGAGTTGTGCTTGAAATTGTAAGCTGCCCTGAGTCTCCATAGAAGGGCGGGATATAAGTGGAAATTAAAAAAAACCTGCTGCTTTATATTCATATATACATGCTCACTCCTAGACTACAGGTTGTTCTCATCTTATAACTATTCATTTAGTGACTGTTTGACTTACAACTATTGCAACACCCCCATGGTCATGTGATCAAAATTCGGATGTGTGGCAGCTGGCATATATTTATGACAGTTGCAGTGTCCCAGTTATGTGATCACCTTTTGTGACAAGCAAAGTCAATGGGAAAGCAAAATTAACTTAACAACTGCATTATTAGCATAACAACTGCAGTTATTCACATAACAACTGTGGCACGAAAGGTGGTTAAAAAGGAGCAAAACTCACTTAACAACTATGTTGCTTAGCAACAGAAATTTGGGGCTCAGTTGTGTGTGAGAACTACCTGTACTACTATATGATTATTATATAAGAAATATATACAGTAAATATGACAACTATAAATCATTGTATGTTTTAGTCATTCTGTGGGATTGGTTGGGTATTTTTAGGGTGATGGTTCAAACATGGGTTGTCATGTATGTCCTCTTTTGAGCAGCGGTGCCACTAATTAAGTTAGAATTTACTGATCTACTGCAGATGGAAGGCTAATTTCAATAGCCATTCAAACTAGTTTCTTAGAAATAAAAATAATAAAACTGTGATCCAATCCAATGGCCACTCACTGTTGATAAAATGCTTTTAAAAATAAGAAAGCAAAAACAATGACCAGGAGTTCCAACATGCCTGTTTATCCAAATATTAATTCTGGTCTTGGAAACTGCTGTTCCCATCACTTTGCCATCCTGCAGTTAAATGGCCTTTAGATCCCAGTTCTAACCTTTGCTATGTCAAGAGACTTACCAGTACCTAGTTAGAATGGAAATAAAATTCTAAATACAGCAGCTATGAATGTAAACCAGCAGACAATGAACACGAAGCAAAGGTGGTGGTACCTTGATGACTTTGAAGCTTAAATAGCTTTTGTGGAGCATAATAACTTTATATTCATCTGTTCCTTCTTCTACCACATGCCTAAAAGTAAGGAGCTCTTCTTTGTTTGAGAGGATGGCACTGCGCCAAGCAGGATCTCCTTCATGACAAATCACAACTTTCTCTTCAAAGGACTGAATTGCATCATAAAGAATAGCAGGATCCTCATATTCATCTGGACAAGTGAATTGGTCCTGGTATTAAAGAAAAGGCACGGTTACAATCAGAAACATGTATGAAGAGATGAAAGGTTTTAGGTCAGTGGTTCTCAACCTGTGGGTCGGGACCCCATTGGGGGTCGAACGACCCTTTCACTGGGGTCGCCTAAGGCCATTGGAAAACACATGTTTCCGATGGTCTTAGGAACCAAGACACCGCTCCTCTATCCATCTCCAGGCGAGTCTAATAGGCCCTATTTCCAAGTAGGCTCCGTAGACTCTGATTTTCGTTAGGTGTGAGCCATTGCGCTTGTGAGAAAGGTCGAGGAAACACCTGCCTTTCAGGTGTTTACATTACAATTCATAAAAGTAGCAAAATTACAGTTATGAAGTAGCAACGAAAATAATGTTGGGAGTCACCACAACATGAGGAACTGTATTAAAGGGTCACGGCAATGGAAGGTTGAGAATCATTGAACTAGAGAAGTGGGGGTGGAGAAATGGATGAGATGCTAGAAAAACTGACGCGACTTTTCTGTCTGCTGCTCTTCCAGAGAATCAGCACAGCCAGTGGAGATGGACGGCATTACTGCTACCCTCACTTCACCTGCGCCGTAGATACAGAAAACATTCGGAGGGTTTTCAATGACTGTCGGGACATTATTCAAAGGATGCATCTTCGCCAATATGAGTTGTTGTGATGGAGCGCACTTTTTCCTCTGTTTTGGACTCCTTGTTCCTTACTAAAAAGAAAAAAAAAACCCTGGCTCACATAAGGTGGAAGAGAACTGTTGCAGACTCTCTCTCTGATATTGCATCCCTCAGTCTTTTTTCCTTGCTGGACAAAGAGCAGCCTTTCTGTCTCGTTTCACTCCCTGGGAATGGTCGGAAATAGTCCCTGCAACAACAACAACAAAAGGCTATTTCTGCAATCAGGGGTGAGGTTCTCTCTTTAACACGGCCCTTAACGAAACAGAAACCCAAACAATGCAAAAGCGAAAGAATTAACGGCCGAAAGGTGAAGCACTTGAGAGGATTTGGGATTTCAATTAAATATTTAAAAGCAGACAAAAACAAAAAAAACCACAAAAAAAAAGAGGGAGAACTTTAGATAATCATTACTGTTGTGGGCATGATCATTTATCCCATGATTTCAACTCTGTATCCATTCACTGCGTCCAACTAAGGAAGGTGCCAAGTTCTAAGGGCAGCCGCTTCGGTTTGGGTTTTTTTGCCTCTGAATGTGACTTTTGAGTGGAAATACTGACATTTCTACAATGGCAAACCTAGACAGTAGAAAACCAAGTGCTACCTTCAGAAAAAGTGTTCCTGAATCGTGAAGGCCCTGAATATCAGGGACGGTGCAAAACGAACTGCATTATAGCCTGTGATTGCAGAAAGATTTAACCACACACTGTTTTCAGTTTGTCCACTGTCGATCCTATCTTTTTATTATATATATATATATATATATATATATATATATATATATATATAATCATCTTTATATATATATAAAATCATCTTTTCCTGTTCCCTGTCTTTCCCCCTTCTTCTATTTCCTCTTATCCTCCTTCCATGCCTTCTTTTCTTTCCACTTCCACCCCCTAGTTTTTATTTTACTGCTGGATTATTATTCTTGTACAGACTGTAAAATGTATTATTTTGTACAACTTTATTGAAAAAAAAATAACTTGTAGAAGATCTTTGTGCCTTGATTATGGCTGTACCTGTGCAATGAGCTAAGATGTAAGTATGTTTGATTGCGCTGTACAGCTTTGTCAAACCTTTCAGCAGCATTCGCTCAAGGTAGGGAAAAATTTATCTGTAGTTTAGGGATTTTTTTTTTCTGGTTTATAAAAGGAGGGGGAAAAATACTGTTTAGTATATTAAAAAAAAAAGTACAAATCGTGCAAACTTAACCACTTTAAAAGTGAGTTCTACAACAAGCGAGCAGATGTTTCAGCATCATGCTTTTTAATTTTTAGCTTTAATTCATTTAAATCTCTATCCAAATGCAAAACATGGCTTGTTTCTACATAAACCAAATTTTGCTACAAATTATCAATGTTAGTCTTTGTCATTCATAGTATTTTTTTTTGTGCAAAAAGATAAAAACAGAACAAAAAAATCAATATTATAGGCACTGCACAGGCCTAGAGGCTGTCTTCATGCTGGGTCTAAGACTTTTCCACCCAACGCTAACTCCTCTAACAGGCATAATGATAAAATGTACCTTGCCCCTAGATCTGGTCACTGAATTTCAGTTTCAAATGACATTTTACTTCTCTTTTAATAAAGAGATAACTTAAAACATTGTTTTATATATTAACTATATAAGTAGCTTAAAAGTGGAGACGTGTGGATTTTTTTTCTTAAACTTGAATAATTTATGCAAATTATATGCTTAGGACAACGTGGTACAGTTAAAAAAAAAAGCAAAAATCACTGTAGCAATAAGACAGCATGTAATTTTAGTAACTATTACACTGCTTTATATTTTATACTTAGGTGTTTCATGTCTTTGTCAGCATATTACTTTTTCATGTGTCTAAACCTACCTGTACAAATTTGTACAAAGTCTAAAATTACAGCTATAATAACACGTCTAGAACAGTGTTAGCCTACTTTCCTCAAACCCACTTCTTGCCCCTTGAAGTAGGGGAACATGGGTCTTAATACAGCGATTATTTTTTAAAATGGCCTTTTACACACGTGCTTCTATTTTCGCAGGGCATCACTTAAGCTTCCCTGTTAGGAAGGAATCCCTTTCAGAAACTGTCTTGTGTCCCAAATTTCTGCTGGTAGCAGGAGTCTTTGTCCTTATCCAAGGACTCTACATATTCCAGGTTTTTCACATGGGCAATTGGAGAAAATTGAGAAAACACATTTCCGTATCGATTTTCTCTTTTAATGGACATGAAATGGTAGTGAGAATTCAGTTTTTAGTTGATTGGCGCCATTAGCCAATACAAGGATATATTTCTCCCTGGTAGAATAGGAACAGTTGCAATGTCTTTTACAGAATCCTCCTTAGTATTGGCTTTCCATGCATAAATTTGGGGTAACGGGGGCAATCAAGGGAAAGAAGCACATCATTTCCAAGTTTTTCTTTCTGGTTTCTGCTACTGCAGAATCCAAGATCAATGAGCCACATCAGATTTTAAGAGACAGTGTTTGTCTCCTTGGGTGTAGGAGCTGAAGTTGTTGAACAGTTGGCAACAGTTGACTGTGTATCTGCCACAGGGCATTTGCAGCGCAGCCAGTGTCTGCTGTTGTGGAATTGCCTATGTCTGATATTAAGATCAGATTGTAATTGTAAAACATTTTGAAGTGGTACTTCAAAAGCATTTGGAATCAATGGCAATGTCGGACCCACAAATTTATTTTTAGTTGGTGCCTGCTAGGGTTTCAGGGGGAAAGACAGAAAACCTATACACCAGTGTTTCTCAACTTTGGCACCTTTAAGGTGTGTGGACTTCAAGTCCCAGAATTTCTCAGCCAGTTGACTGAGGAATTTGGAAATTGAAGTCTGCACAGCTTAAAATTGCCGAAGTTGAGAAATGCTGGTATGTATACACATGTATATGTATGTAAATGCACTCTCAGACACATATACACAGATTATGAAATGTGAGCCTTAATTTTTTTTTTTTAAACAAAAGCCAAAACTTGTTAAGTTTAGTGCCAAAATTATTTTATTAATCTCTAAATCCTAGGGAAGGGGAGAAGATGAATAATAATTAAATGAAGTATTTACAAGGAATGTAATGTGTGATCTAGGAAAAACAAAATATTGCCTCGTCTTTAAAAGTAAGGGCACTTTGGGTGAATAGATAAAAGTTTATGTAATAAAGTATATTTGCGTGTGTGCATATGCACACTTACACACATCCCATTAAAATATACTTCGAATGGAGCTTTATATGAATGGAAACATTTGACAGATTTAAAAAAAAGCTGGGTTGGAGGGAGCAGTTTGGTTTGCACATGTCTAGAAAGAAAGCGAGTGTGTGTGTGTCTTTCTGCCTCTGTTAGCACGTCTCTGAGTTTGTGCAATTTGGTGGCCTGGTAACCGCAAGTCTTATTTTTAACATTTTTCTTGTTTTGTTTTTCTTTTCAATACAAAAATCCCATAAAGCTTCAGTGCTTGCTATTTAGTTCTGTGTTTTCTTCTGTCTCTAATTTAATTGCCTTAACTTTGGAGTTAGTTGAACTATTTCCATCTAATCTTCATCTTTTCCTTCAATTTCAATTTCCTATTTATTTATTTGAACTTTTGGTTCAGGTAAATTACCATGACTGGGGAGAAAACTGGTTTTCATAGGTCCAGGAATTTCTGATTTTTAACAGCCAAGGTATTTTCTAAGTATTTGTCCCCATCCTAAAATGCACGATGCCCCATACCACTATCTAGTAAAACTGAAGTGGATTTTTAGGGTTACATGCATCATCATATAACTATCAGGGTGTGACTTTATTACCAATAACAGTGCTATTATGAAAATATTTCTTCCCAGCTACATTACTGCAATGATACCAACATATGTAAGATCCCCTGGTTTTAATTTTTTTTTCCAGCTCTTTGGATGAATTTAGGCTGCTGCTGTTTCATGTTTTGCAAGTGTGTAAATCAAGTGAATTTAAAAAATAACATGCCATGCTAGTCCCCTACAACATTGACTGACTATTTGACATATTTTGTACAAAAATAATAATAAATTGTAGAGATATTTTCAAAACGGATCTTTGTAACAAATGTTAAAATACTGCACACTTCCAAGAGTGGAATGTACTATTTCTCAAATTCTTTTTATACTACGATAAATATCCTGGGAATGAAAGAAAGGTGAATGCAAAATTTTGTAGAAGCCACCCAGTTCACAATGAATAAGCAAGAATCATACAGGTAATCCTCAACTTGTTACAGTTTGTTTAATGGCACTGAAAAAAGTGACCTATGACCCTTTTTCACGCAACTATGCTGCAATAGTTGCAGCATCCTCATGGTCACGTGATCAAAATTCAGACTCCTGGCAACCAACTCATATTTATGATGGTTGCAGTGTTCCAGGATCATGTGATCACTTTTTGTAACCACCTGACAAAGTCAATGAGGAAGCCAGATTCACTTTGTAACCCTGTTACTTAAACATAACAACTGTAATGATCCACTTAACAACTGTGGCAAGGAAAGTTGTAAAATGGGGCAAAACCAGTGGTGGGATTCTACCGGTTCACATCGGTTCAGGTGAACTGTTAGCTCTGACTTTCAGCCATGAGCAAACCGGTTGGCTCCAACTTTGAAGTGGGCCCACCCCACTGCATTATACTCACCTATATTTCCATTTCCGAAGCCCAGCTGATCAATGCGGCAGAGTGGATTGCTGCGCTTCAACTGTTTTCCTCGCCGGCTGCAATGCAGAAGGTGATTTTTCTTGAATCAGCGCATGTGCATGCAGCATGCGTCTGACATGCGCACAGGCTCAGCGAATCGGTTGTTAAACTGGTAGGATTCCAGCACTGAGCAAAACTCAACAAATGTTTCACTTAGCAACAGAAATTTTGGGCTCCACCATGGTCATAAATCAAGTATGATTTGTACTCTGTAATAACACTTTTTAATTCTCTCATCTCCAACATATTTTGCTATTCTGTCTCACTAGAATAAATTTGCATATATTTTGGAATGGCTTAAGACCAGATTGTAGAGAAGTGGTTCCTACCTCTAAGATTAATTAGAACTCACTGTTCTCTCTAGAGCAGTTCAAAAGATGCTACCTACTCAATTATTCTGCCTATTTCATATTATTGTACCCAATTAACTATGGAAAGCCTATCGCAAAACAATCCTTAATGAAGCCTTAAAATTATTTAATACCCATATTGTGCAAAGCTTATTGATGTTTATAAAGCAGTTGAATAAATCAAAAATTTGCATTATCCCACCAATTAAACATGCAGTCATGGTATTACAATAAATTCCCCTGATCATTTTCAATCAACCAGAACATTTTCTTGAGAGTTCAGTAAAGATGGGAATAGTTCCTTAGACCAGCATGGATTAGATCTTGTTCTGTTTTCTGTAAAAATGCACAGAGTGAATGAAGAAAGAAACAGACTCGATAGAACCTTGATTATTGTTTCAGAGAGAATCACCATGGAGTTACATAACATCAAAGCAATTGTGTGTATCTGTGTGAACTCTGTGAACCTGATGTGTATGGCTCCACAAACATTTTCCTTGCCAATCTTCAGTAGATAATGTACAATCTATGGTTTATTGCAAGCGGAGTGATCTTGCTGTATAGTTTCTGCAGATTTTAGGGTGTCTGGTGTTTCAGACAACTCGTATTGGAATCGAACTAAAATTGGATTCTCACTATGTATTAGTAACATATCTTTCTGTTCCTTGTGGTTCCAAAGAATTTTTAAAAAAAGATAATCGGGAAAAAAACAAATGAAGCAACTAATTTGGTTAATAGACAGATCATTAGTCTGATATTCGAAGCATTCCAAAGTTGGTGTCTCTCAAGTCTCTAGACAACCAGTTTGCTAATGGGACATCATCATTGAATAGAACAGTGTTTCTCAACCTTGGCAACTTGGAGATGGGTGGGCTTCAACTCCCATGCTGACTAGGGAATTCTGGGAGTTGAAGCCCAGACATCTTTAAGCTGCTAAGGTTGAGAAATGTTGGAATAGAACAACGTTCTGTTGATTTTTCCTCCCAAGGTATCTTTTGTTTTTCAAAATCTTTTGAGATTCCCATTCTCTTGATTCTTACCAAACTCATGCATACATTGACCACAAACTTCATTTCTGAGGATCCATGCCAGTTAGGTCCTTGAAAAAAAACATTACATTATATTTTGGTGTTTTTATGAGATAAATACTAGAACCAGATAGTTGGTGCTACGTTACTATCTATTTGAATAATGATGGTCTCTGCAATGCATACCAATAACTCCAAACATAATTCTTACCCTTCTGATACTGAGATTTCAGCAATAGACTTTGTTAGCTAAGTGTACAAGTCACAATTCCACAGTGAAAAGCATACTTAGCTGAGAAATAAGCTCTATTATTAATGTACAGAAATTTAGACTAACATTTTAAGATGGCTTCCATTAAAAAACAATCTATGTCCCTGTGCTTGCAGATCTACCTACAGCCTTCGGCTTGAATTCTGCTGTTTACTATCCTGTCCAAAAAAAATGAGTATTACCTATGCAACAAACCTTGAACTTAGCCCTACAAAAATATTTCAAGCAATTAGCAAGACTTTAACTCAGTGGTTCTCAACCTGTGGGTCGGGACCCCTTTGGGGGTCGAACAACCCTTTCACGGGTGGCCTAAGACCATCAGAAAACACATATTTCTGATGGTCTTGGGAACCAAGACACCGCTCCTCTATCCGTCTCCAGGTGAGTCTGATAGGTCTTATTTCCAAGTAGGCACCGTAGACTCTGATTTTCTTAGATGTGGGCCATTGCGCTTGTGAGAAAGGTTGAGGAAACACCTGCATTTCAGGTGTTTACGATTCATAATAGCAAAATTACAGTTACGAAGTTGCAACAAAAATAATTTTATGGTTGGGGGTCACCACAACATAAGGAACTGTATTAAAGGGTCGCGGCATTAGGAAGGTTGAGAACCACTGCTTTAACTGAAAGAACTGAACAGATGTTGATTGAAGCATTTTATCAAATAATACAAAGGTAACATTCAAAGTAAGAGCCAGTTTGGCGTATTGGTTAAGGGCACCGAGCTGGGTGACCTTGAGCCAGTCACTTTCTCTCAGCCCCAGGAAGGAGACAATGGCAAGCCACTTCTGAATAACCCTGCCAAGAAAACTAGAGAGATTTATCCAGGCAGTCACCAGGAGACAAGCTGAGTCATAGGCACACACAAAGATATGCATGCAAAATGGTGCTTCATAATTTCTAACTAAGGATTGAGGTTAGAAAGGTACAGAGAAAAAAAAATCCATTATAAACACCTAGAGTAGCTGTTACAGATGACCCCAAGGAAAGCACAACTACCTTTCCTCTGCAGTATTAAGGGCAGGATTTAACCCTGTGTGATGCCAACAAATGTAGATATAGTGACTCTAGCGTGGTGTTGCTTTTGTCTCCAGGTTGATGCAATTACATTCAGAGATTATTTTTATACAATCAAGTCCTAGATTTCTTGCAAATGTACCACGTTCCAGACAGGTTACTGCAAGTAATTCATGGCAATATTAACAGACTCTGGTTGGCCTGCCCTGCTTAAAACTTACAGGATTTTTTTTTTTTTTTTGAATAGTGATAGTATCCCAGATTGGTTGCACATACCTTTAGTTGGGCTTCTCCACAAATTCCATGGAGTTTATGTGGAATTTATTAGTCTTTCTTTCCTAGCATTTTTTTACTGTGCTGAATTCCAGCCAGTATCACTTTATAAATATATTCGAGTCTTCAGTAGGAAGGTTCCAAGTCTTTTTTTAATCTCGCCTATTAAGATAAACTGAAGATGGCTGATATCACTGGTGCTTATTATACCTATAAATCCTGTAGCCCTTTCAACAGAAAAAGGACTGTTAGCAATTTGAGTTGTCCCTCTTGAAAGGATTCAGTTCTAGTTGGTTCTTGTCACTACTCATCTTAGAATGTTTGGCTTACTGGACCAACTAAGATCAACTAATGGACACTGGTAGAATCTGCAGCCCCAATTTAACATTAAGCAGACTAGCCTATTTCAATACATAAAGATAAATAGACCCAAATGTGAAATATTTCTAAATAGATCTAGAATTTTATTCACTTTTTTCAATTGTACACCTCACACCCTTTCTTCTAGTGCAGTGGTTATCAACCGTCCTAATGCTGCGACCCTTTAATACAGTTCCTCATGTTGTGGTGACCCCCAACCATAAAATTATTTTCGTTGCTACT
>JANHFM010002161.1:109882-120082 GCA_032468115.1 Grayia smithii
TTTTTTATGTTTGTATTGGCTCCGGGAAGTCAGGGGGGAGGGGGAGGGAGGGGGGAAGATGGGGTTGTTGTTTTTAAAAAGGAAAAATTTGTATTGTAAAACTTTTAAATAAAAAAAAAAAGAGAAATTGAAATTCCATTTGATGGCATAAATATAACAAAGAACAAGATTAGTAAATTTGCTAATTTTACTAAGGATTTCTTAGACAATTTATAATGAACAAAGCTTTATATGTTATGGAAAATTGCAAATATCAGTGAGCATGCAAGTAGTCCTCCACGTATGACCAGAATTGCTATTGCTAAGCAAGGTGGTTATTAAATGAATTGTACTCAATTTGACCTTTTTGCCATAGTTGTTAAATGAAAGACTGCAATTGTTAAGCAAATCCAGTTTCTCCCATTGACTTTTGGGGAGCTAGTTGGGAAAGTTGCAAATGGAGATCACATGAACACTGCAAGCATTGTAATTACATACTGGTTACCAAGCACCCAATTTTTGATCACATGACTGTGGGGATGTTGCAACAGTCATAAATGTGAGGACTGGACATCAGTAACTTTTTCAGTGCCGTTGTAACTTCAAACAATAGCTAAATGAAAGCCGTTCATACTTCCAAGGTCAGTAAAATGAGGACCAAGATTGTTGGGGGCAATATGCTTTTATCAAAAACCACCCAGAGTGCTGTAAAGCACTATGGAGCAGTATATAAGTCTAAGTGCTATTGCTGTTGCTGTATTCCTATTCTTCTTAAACCCCAAAGGCTTTGCTTGTTTTAAAATGTTCCTCTGGAAGATATAATGTACAGTATTGGTGTTTTCATCGGTTTTACCAGTTTTCTCTTTTGCAAACTGCAGATGGTTTGCTTTCATTCACCTGTAAGGCAAATAATTCAAACTTTGTTTTTGTAATGAAATGTGAGAATGGCCTTGGAAGAATGAGAAAGTGGAAGGAGAGATGATGTTGAGGAAATGGTCCAATAAAAGGGGGAGGAGCCCAACACTCCAGAGTACGAAACTTAGAAATAATCCACCCTAAGCAGGGTGGAATCCAGCCGGTTCTTTCCGGCTCGGGCGGACCGGTAGCAGCAGCTGCAGGAGGCTCCACCCACCCATGCAGACATCATGATGTCGCTTTTTTGCAACATTTTAAGACTCTGCGCATGCGCACGCACATTGTGCGAACCGGTAGGGAAGGTAAGTGAATTTCACCCTTGACCCTAACTAATCAACCAGTAAAAAGAGATGATAGGAGATTTATACTTTCAGACTTGCAAGATTTTGTTAATGTTGTTCTGTTAATTCCAAAGTAGAATTAGGTCATGCTGCTATGTTTCCTGTCTGGTTAACTTGGGAGGCTGACAGCTTTATTTCTCTTAGGTAACTTCTCAGAATCTGGCACTCTCCAATTTGATGTGTGTTTTTGGATCACAACTTCCAGAATCCTTAGCCAGTACTGCTTGGAATCCCAGTTCTTCTGGAAAACAACTGGCTAAGGAAAATTACTCCAGACAAATATAGGATTCTATTAAGAATCAATGAAAGAAGCAGAAAGAGTCTCTATTATACTACTTGACACTGACGGCCATAATAGCATCTTTCTCCTCTGCCAGCAGTACCACCCAAGCCTTGCTTGAGTATGGTTATTATTTAGAGATCAGCTAGTTAGTGGGTGGGTGTGTCTGTATCAAATTTATGGGTTAAGCAGGGTTTGGTTTCAATTTAAAGATCAGCTAAATACTTGTGCGTATGTGTATGCAATTAAACAAAAAGTCCCAGTTCCTATTAAGCTCTGGTATGGTGGTCTATCGGCCAGCTGTCAGATGATTTATATGGTCCTCCCACTTTTGACATGATAGCATCTTGAAACCCCAAATACAGAGGTACAGTAATGTAGAAGATTGAACTTGAAGAGACATATAGTGCAAAATAAAAGGCTAAGCCACAAAATAACTATGTAGTTTTGAAGTGCTGGAAGAGAAGCAACTATAGAAAATGAAGGAAGATAAATTGGAAAGTATTGGTAAAATGGATAAGTTAACTGTGAGATGGAATTAAAGGCTTTTTGGGTTGTTTTAACCACAAGGTTTCAGCATCTCAGAGTGACAAGGAAGCGTTACACTCTACCACAATGCTAACATAATGTGCTGTTCTTAAAATACACTAGAAATGCACATCTATACAATTCCACGATAATCTCAGGGAAAGTTTAATTGAAAGTTTACAGAACTGGCTCACCAAAATCCAAAGAACAATTAGATGATAGCAGATAAAGTAGTCTATATTTTCTGCTGCCATTTGTATTTTTTTCAGCCCATATTTGACATATCTATCTTAATGCAAAATTCCATGAAGGTATTTTAAGCATAAACAGGAAATAGATTTTACTTAATGGATAGCATTGGACCTTAGCAGAAATCTTTAAACAACTAGGTTTACTAACCTTACAAATTGCAAAGCAAAAGAAGGGAAGGTCAATCCACAGGATATTAGTCAGATGACAAACTGATAAATATTGGTCGAGAAAGAATGAGATCTTATCCAGTGGTGGTTGCTCCCGGCTCTGTCCAGTTCTACAGAACCGGTAGTAAAACCGATGGGAGGCTCCGCCCACCTGTTCTGATGTCATCATGGGTGATCTGCACATGCGCAGAAGCGGGAGTGAGTGAAGCAAGTGTGTGCGCTTCCGTTGTGAACCGGTAGTAAAGGTAAGTAGAACCCACGCCTGGGCTTATCCAAGCAGTAAAACATGCCCCCAAATGTATTTAATTATTACAGGAAAGCTGCTTTTCAATGCACCACATTGTATTAAGTTCAAATCCAACAGACAAGGGTTAGGAAGGAAGAAAGCTTGATCAGGCTTCTAGCTCAACAAACATCCTAGAGGAAAAGTCTAAAAAAATATTAAAATTCACTGAGTCAATGAATGTCCCCATTTTTCTTGAAGCAGCTTAAAGGAAACATTTTGTTTACAGAGAATGATGGAAACAGTGTTGACGTGGTCCAAAACCTAAGGTTTGGGGGTAGCTGCTTAGGGTGCTCAATGAGATCAGGAATGATAAATTCCCCTGAAAATTAGCTTTACCCATGCTTTCAGTTTATAGTACTTCTTGTTATGCTCAATCACAGTGTGGGTAATAGAATGTATTATTTTTAAATCAGGTTTTGCTGAATAAACCAGTTAGCTAATTTTGCACACATGTTAAGCCGTAAAACGCGTTTTATAAGTCCCAGTATTGGGGTTTACCTGACATGCTAAACCAAAGCCAAATAAACCCTGTCATATCCAACAGTGATGTACAAATGAATCTACTTGGGAAGTCTGAGCAATGGCAAAACGTATGAAGTTTGGGCATGGTCCATATATCCAAATGATTGTTTGATATAAATGTTGAAAATCATACCTGATTTAAAAGAAGTTCTTCTATGACCAGAATGCATATGGTGTTCACTCTTTGCACTGGCTGAATTCATATATTTCACTAAGCTATGGTTTGCATCTCATAACATTGCAATGGCTATATTCACACATCGTGCCAAATTGCAAACCACCTACCTTTTGGATCCATATGAAATCTGATGGAATATAAATAAATAAACTAATGTAGGAGTCAACCAACTTAATTGGCATTAAGTAGGCATTCTTCATCATATTCATATGAAAATTCATCAACATCTTCCAGTCACTGGATTTACACAAAGCTATATAACTTTATGCAGTACCTGAACCATTGTGTAGTGTGTACACCATGCTCTCTGGAGAATAATGGACAATATAGCCAGCTAATCTGGAGTGAGGAGATGCCTGGTTTGAATTTCCTGCTACCTACAATTGGTTTTCATTATCTGTTTGTGCTGGCATCCTTTTCCACATCTGTATGGAAGCACAGGACATAAACTCCATCCAGATTCCAAAGAACAAATGCCCAGCTCTGTTTTAGTGGCTTCTATCCAACAGCCCCCCTTCACTAATAGAAGATTCTTTGATCCAACCAAGGGGGAACTGAGAACTGAACAAACAATTCCCTTTCCATTCCTCAGGCCCCTAAACCAGAAATTTGGATGACTTTGCCAAACTGTAAGGAAGCAATTCTTCTCTAGCTGTTGCAAGAGAAGAATGGATAAAATATCTTATCTCCACATTGTACATATGGATAGCCTCGCTGGATGAAGGAATCTTGTACCAATTTAAGGGGAAATATAATTGCCATGGCCATTTTTGCTTTATTTATATTACTCTACATTGCTCTTGACAGAGCAAAACAAGCTAAGTGGCAGATTCCTTTTCTGAGAAATTTACAATAAGAGAGAGAAAACAAAAAGTATATGCACAAGCAAACAATGACTGGGAATGAATTATAATAAACAAACAAACAAACAAACCTACAGAGTAGTGAAATTATTGCAATATATGGGGCTTGCAAACATATGAAATTAGTTTGTTATTTTCATTTGCTGGACTGGGAACTATGACTTTAATATAATTCTATATATAATATAGAGTTATATAATAGTTATTAGGTATCAGCCTTCCCCAAAGAGGTACTATGGGATGATGGGAATTATAGTCCAACATATCTGGAGAGACTTGCAGTCAAAATAGAAACTACTATAGTTAGTTTGCTGGATTTCTTGTCTTGCTAAACAACTTGACAAAGAAAAGGTATTTTCAGAAGCCAACCAAGTCACACTTAATATTGGAACATCTTGAGAAAGTAACATTTTGAACCTGTTAATGAATTTTCTATGATTACATTTCTAAACCTATTGATATAAAAATCAGTTGGTTCAAAAGCACAAACAGATTTCAGGGCTGGCTGTATATGTGATTTTAAAATGACTTAAATGTTTTAAGAAACAGATTTATTTGTTTGTAAGGTAAGAAGAATAAATCCTGAAAGCAAGTTGCTTATTATCCATTTCAGGTAAGCATAGTCATAAATGAGTTTCAAGTGTTTGACCATTCACTGACCTCACAATAGAGGAAATGCTGTCCACATTTTGGAATACTTAATGAGTTTTCCATATTTTACTAAGTTGGTTGTGGGCCAGCAAGTGTCTCTACAATATCAGAGCTCAGCAAATGAACTTTTAGTCCAGTTAAGGCAGTAGTGGGTTGCAAAACCCATCGCTACTGGTTTGCTCGTGCATGTGCGCTTGTGCGCTTGCACAATGTTTCTGCGCATGCACAGAAGCGTCCACCGTGGGTGGGTAGAGCCTCCTGCCACCGCCGCTACCATTTTGCCAATCCGGTTAGAACCACTAGCAACCCACCATTGAGTTAAGGGTACAAAGCTTCATAGTAGATGGTTATCATTGATGAGAATTACTTCCTCCTCCCAATTCCAAGATTCTTAATTCTCTTTTTTTACTTTCTAAACTCAGAATGGCTTAGCATCTAACTAACATTTTTCTAGACCTGTTCAGTTATTGAAAGTGGGCATTGAAGCACTTGGCTTTCTTTTTTCCAGCTGCAAAACCAGTTGTAATGGGAAAACTTTAGATAGCGGTCGAATATTGTGTCTTCCCCTTGTTAAGGAAGAGGAAGTTCAGATGGTCCTCATTTAGCTAACACAAATAAGACAGCAACTTAATTATTAAGCAAAGTGGTTGCTAAGTGAAATTGTGACTGTGCATAGGATCTTATTTCAGTGATCCAGTTAGACCAGCGGCAGGAGGCTCCACCCACCTGCCCGGATATTATCAGGTCCTGTTTTTGACCCTTTGCACTTGCGCAGAAGGCTCTGCACATGCACAGAAGAGGCGCGCACGCTCACATTTTCAATCCGGTAGCGAAGGTAAGTGCATTTTACCCCTGCTGTGAACAATCACTAAACAAGGCAATTGCTTAAAAAAGGCAACTTGTAGGATCTGCTCATAAGGAGAATGGAGTTTTGGAAGAAGAGTGACAATGAGGACACTTGCAATACAGCCTAAAAATTCTTCTGAGCCTCACTGCTTTCTTTCCTCCTCTTTATATTTCTGAGAATTTCAAATTATCTAACACACTATCTATAGCTGTTTTATGTGATTCTATGATTACGTGAGCTATTAGCAGGCACCACTTAAAGCCCATTGCTCTAGCTACGGCTACATTTTCCATTGTAGCATATTGACATTGAAAATAGAGGAATTTTGGAATCTTGCATGTAATGTGGATGTTTTATTAACAGATTGTTATGCTATTAAAAGATAAATCTCAAGTGCATGGAGAATTATATAATGAAGACAAGTTAACTTGTGCATGTGAAGATGCTAAAGGTACAGGACAGAGCCATAAAAAAATATTGTTAACCCTATTTTGAAATTAGGATTTCCTAGGCACCCAAAAAATGATACTATTTGAATTATCAGTAGTAAAGCAGCCTTTAAGAACTGAGGCTTTAAGAAATGTCAAGACTGAACAAATCAGCTGCATAGGAAAATGATCAGTTCTTATGGCTGATCATTTAAAACTTGTATCTGGTAAGAAAAAAAAACCCAGAAGTCAGATATGGAATTTAGAGTGCTTTAGCTTGGAACAGCTACTAGAAAAATTATTTCCATCAGTGAGCAATCGTGTATAAAGTAAAATAAATCAAACTCTTAAAAGATGGGATCCATTCTCAATGCTATTAAAGAAATATGAGAAGAGGAAGAAGACTCATCAGCATGCAAAAGAGTTCTAGGGAGACTGTCTGTACTTCTTGGGAAAAAGAAGTCACATTGGATGTCATATTGGTCAATAAGGGATTCTTTAGTAAACTATTATTGTGAAGACCTTTTACTTGAAATTCAGGCTGTAAACTGACACCTGATGACTTAAAGCAGTGGTGCAATTCAAAAATTTTCCCTACCAGTTCTGTGGGCATGGCTTGGTGGGCGTGGCTTGGTGGAGTCATGTGACTGCGTGGGCATGGCCAACTTTTTAAAAACTTTTTTTAGCATTTTTTAACTAAAAAAAGTTTTTAAAATGTTCTGACAATCAGCTGTAACAATCAGCTGTGCCCATGATTGTCGGAATCTTTTTTTGTTTACTTTTTTAAAACATTTTTTTACTACTTATTTGCCCAAACCGGGAGTAAAAAATGCTTTTAAAAAGTAAAAAAAAGGTTCCAGCTGTGACAATCAGCTGTGCTACGTGATCGTCAGAACCCTTTTTTTTACTTCTTAAAAGCATTTTTCACCACCGGTTGGGGCGAACTGGCCTGAACCGGTAGCATTTCATCCCTGCCTTAAAGACATATTATGAGGTCCTGTTTTCTAGGACAGTAGAAAATAAGTGGTTGCCTTCTCAGTTTCCCAGTCAGAGCGCTTTAAACATTTGAATTGATAAAATGTATCCCTATGAAATCTTCCCCTAATGATAAACTCTTGAATGTTTTGAATGAAATAAAAGGGATTGGATCATTGCTGTACAGACAAAACTTGGTCCTGAGTGGCTGAACTGTGAGGGTTGTAAGTGATGTGGAGTTTCTCCTTTTTCTTGAGGCACTGAATTTGTACTTTTAAATTTTAATTTCTAGTGATTAGTAGATGTGTGCCAAGGTGGCGCAGTGGTTAGAGTGCAGTACTGCAGGCTACTTCAGCTGACTGCTTGCTGCAGTTCAGCAGATCGAATCTCACAGGCTCAAGGTTGACTCAGCCTTCCACCCTTCCGAGGTGGGTCAAATGAGGACCCAGATTGTTGGGGCCGATATGCAAAATTCTCTGTAAACGGCTTAGAGGGGGCTGTAAAGCACTATGAAGCGGTATATAAGTGCTACTGCTAGTGCTTTTGCTAAGCGGGAAGGCATGAGGGCCGTCAAGGCGAATCACCATGGGGATGCTGCAGCAGTTGTAACTTTGAAACAGAGTTGTACAGGTAGTCCCCGACTTACCTTTGAGCCCAAAATTTATGTTGCCAAGTGGAAAAATTTGTTAAGTGAGTTTTGCCCCATTTTACGACTTTTCTTCCCACGTTTAAGTGAATCGTTGCAGTTGTTATATTAGTGACACAGTTGTTAAGTGAATCTGGCTTCCCCGTTGAAAGTTGCAAAAGGGAATCACATGACCCCGGGGACACTGCGACCGTCATAAATATGAACCACCTGTTAAGTGTCCGGATGTAAATCATGTGACCATGGGGCTGCTGCAATGGTTGTGTTAAAAATGGTCATAAGTCAGTTTTTTCCAGTGCCGTTGTAACTTTGAAAAGTCACTAAACAAACAGTTGTAAGTCGAGGACTACCTGTATGCAATCTGAGGGCATCTGTCGTAATTTTGAACTGTTATTAAATGACCTGTCATATCTCGAGGACTACCTGTATTTTTTTTTCTTTTAAAAAGTCAGAAGGTATCCCAGATAAAGATTCATGCACTGCTGTTTCAAAATATGGCATTTTTGAACTTCCAGGTGAAAGAAATTTGAAGCAGGTTGATTTTATTCTATTGCTTGAACCTGATGACTACGATGTCAAGAGTAAGAACTCTTTCTGGGCAGAAGTTTATAGAGAAACTGGGTAAAAGTTTAAATAGATTCTACTTACTGGTGTGTGACGCTATTGGGTGCTGGGGAGACAACTGTTCTCCCCAAAGGCATAGTTTATGCTATTTTTAATTTTTAGCCTGTTAAAAAATAAAATAGAAAGTTGAGATGTAAAGTGCTTCATTTGCTGACATCATTAATGAAATAATCTGATTTGCAGGATCACTTCTCTGATTACTCACGTAGGCGCACAGCCCATTATCTGCATTCAGGGGGGAGTCTTGCTACCCCATCGGTAGCAGCATTTTTCTTTTCTGCCATTTTTCTCTTTCTACTTGGATGGCTTTTTACTGTATGAATAGGGAGCTTGAGGTCTTCCAAACTGCTGTTGATTATTTTAAAAAATCCCATTTCTTGAAACCACAACACAGTAACTGGCTGGGAGCTGTGAATCAACAACATCTGGAAGACCCAAGATTCTTTACTTCTGCTCCAAATGATGAGATTGAGAACATGTTACTTTCCCCTGTAAACATTAAGAACCAGTTACAATCAATAATGTTTTCTAGGTTCAAGTTGCACTGTATTCCATTGGGTGAGCTTGCCCTTTTAATGAACTGATGTCTTTCTCGGGGGGTCTTCTCTACATGCACTTCTTTCTACGCCTTGCTGTAGGGAATAAAAGATAAACAGAATCTTAAACTATTTGGCTATTCTGCAAACTTTTGAAATTGACAAATAAATGAAGAAATGAAATAAACTTAGCCATAATGAGTTATGTCCCTGGGGCATAGATATAAAGCCTTCCCAACATGATTCCTTCTATATATGGAAGAGATCCCTGCAAATTTATGGCTAAACCTTTCCTTCTTCCAATTGCTGAAATACACAAGGACTACTGCATTTGGCTCAGCTGCTCATGATAAACAGAGGTTCTTTTACACTTCACAAATATTTATATAAACTAGTAAAAATATTAAAAATTAAATGCCTACCAGAAAATGAAGCCTGGCCTCTAATACATTCACTGAGGATGCTAAGGGGTCTCTCCAAAGAAAGCCCTTCAGGGAAGGGGACTCTTTCCGTGATAGCCACCCGTTGCACCATTAAACAGTTAGGTAAGGATGTGGTCTTCTCCAAGGTCCTAGTAGTGCACCCTGAATTTAGGGTGATTTTGAGAGAGCCAGGAGAGTGAAATCTGTGTAATCGAAGATGGGGTGTTAGCCAAACCACTTCACATTCAGGTAGCTGAAAGTCCTAACCCATCCTTTTTTTATATTATTTTTAAAAACGTTATAAAATTAATAAGCCACCCAGATCAATGATGAACTTTTGGTGGTGTACAATCTACAAAATTCCAACAAATTTAAATTAAATGCAATAGTATAAAAAGAGTGTCTGGAGAAACGACCACATAATCACAAGGGGTCTGCCACCCACTCTAGTCCAAAGTTTAGGACAGTGATGGCGAACCTATGGCACACCTGTCAAAGGTGACATGCCCTGTCATTTTGGCTGACATGCCAGCATGCACTAATAAGGTAAAGGTTCCCTTCGCATATATGCGCTAGTCATTCCCGACTTTAGGGGGAGGTGCTCATCTCCGCTTCAAAGCTGAAGAGGTAGCGCTGTCCAAAGACGTCTCCGTGGTCATGTGGCTGGCATGACTAAATGCCAGAGGCGCACAGAACGCTGTTACCTTCCCACCAAAGGTGGTCCCTATTTTTCTACTTGCATTTTTTACATGCTTTCAAA
>JANHFM010002163.1:6353-20102 GCA_032468115.1 Grayia smithii
CACCCCCCCCCCCCCCCACCCCCCCACGCCCACAGAACCGGTAGGGAAAAGTTTTAGATTCACCCCTGCTTTCTTCCCACTTGGAACTGAACCCAGATGGACATTTCCCTGTATGCCAATTTTTCCAATTATTCATACAATCTTTACTCTATTTTCCTGCATTAAAAAATTGTATTTTGACTGATGACATCATGAATACATCCATGAATTTCCTTGAAAACAACACAGAAGTGGTTTACTACCATGATTCTTCTGGGATGTTTTTTGACTTAACAATCTTAAATTTATAGTCCTGATATTCCCTAAAGATCTCCCATCCAAGTACAAATCACCCTGACTCTATTGATTCATTTACAGTCCAAAGCTTCACCTGATTGCTTCTTCTACTTCAGATTTAGGAACCAATTCTGAAGTATTGTTTGGCATGCTGACTGTAAAATAAAAGGAGATCCTCAGTGTCACATAACTCACACGGACATTATTTGTTCTGGTGGGAGAGAAATTTGTATTGATTAGAAATATTCATGCTTAGAACTATCTGTGTTAATATTTGATCCGAATTATATGCCAACAAAGGGATCCCTCCTATTGTCATTGAGGATTGCAAACATTGATTACATAATAGATATTTATATATGCAAAAAGGTGGAAAATGAGGTTAAATAATCCAAAAAGTACATATTTAATCTTCTTATGAAATATCTAGTTTGAATCAAAATAAATTGACACCAATAACTAAAATTAACTTAATATTCTTTACACAGAAAATAAGAATTTTTCCTCCAGGATCAAATTATTTGAGTCTATACTTCTGGCAGCCTTACACAAATGATTAGAAAGAGTAAAGCAACATCTTGTCCCAGTCACACATATTTTCATATCAGATATTTCCCTCTAAATCATTCTATTCTATTCTATTCTATTCTATTCTATTCTATTCTATTCTATTCTATTCTATTCTATTCTATTCTATTCTATTCTTGACAATATTTCCCACTTTTCTCATTTTCCTTTTCTCCTTTCTCCCTTCCTCTTTTTCCATTGCTCAACTGAGCATATGAAACTTTCTAGGACGGGTGTCAAACTGGTGGCCTGCGGGCCAAATATGTCACATGCTCGCCACGCCCACCCCAGCTCTGTGAATGGGAAAAACGTCGCTAAACGTCACGTGATGGCAACATGATGCCACGAGTTTGACACCTGTGTTCTAGGAGTATGGAAAATATAGCTCAACTGATATTGTGGGCACAGAGAATTTTCTTTTTTCTCTCCTGTTTTCAAATTGAAATAGAATTTCTATAATTAATAATTTAATTAATTAATTAATTAAGGTTTTAAAATTAGAGCTAATGCCATCTATTATATTATTACACTATTCCAGAAATTATTTAAGATATGATTCTTCTGGAGAGAGAGGGATCTTCCTATGGTTAATATGTTTTCATTGTCTTTACTAGTGGTTATTATTAGTTGTTACATATATCTGTTAATTTTTGGCATGGATATTTTTTAAATGTTTTAATTATTGACTATTACCATAAACTATTCTGTTTCTACCCTGGATTAATGTAGTCTAGAATGTGAGATGGTATATACATATATATAAAATCTAGATGTAATCAGAGATCAGTGGTCTCTTCAGGGAAGAAAGGCAAAATGAAAGTCATGGCAATGCAACAGAACGGCACTTCACCATAAATGGAGTGTTATTTTGCCTTGTTTTATGTCCACTTGCAGACACCACTGTCATAAAATAGTACAAAAGTAATCCCCTTTGAAAATAAAAGGCAATATACTTACTGAAACAGTATTGTTTTATTCTTGACTTCTAAAAAGTACTTCTGCATGGCATAGGCAATGGTTGATTTAAATAAATACATTTCACTCTCATCCCAGTTGTACTGTAAATTTAAGGTGACAATTACATTGACAGTTGCATGTTTACATGCGATCCTTTGAAAATACTTTTCAAATTACTTTCACCTTACTGGAATCATCTCTATATACATGATTTCATCTATGTAACTGAAAACACAGTTGAATTCAAATACAATGTTAGGATCTCTACAAATATAGAGTCAGCCTCCAAATTATTCTCTGGTTATAGAGATTCCCACTTTCTCTCCCCCCCCCCACCCCCCATGCAAGTGAATGGAGTTTTCACCATTAAACGAGAAAAAACTTTTTTTTGATAAAAATTAATAGGAGGAAGATAAAATAGCTGTCTTGAATAACTGAAAGACTGTTGTAAAAAGCACATAATTGTTCAGTTATTCTTTATTGTTTCTGAGAGTAGGACTAAAAAACTAAATAAATAAATGGATGGTTATTTTTAAGATGGAAACCTGTTGAATTAAGGAGGAATTTCCTGACTGTAAGAACTATTAAACATTGAAACAGCCTGGAGTCAGAGCTGACTGGAATTTGAATTAAAAACAATTTTTTTAAAAGTGATGCTTTCCAGAGCATCAATTTAGATGCCTTGGCGATGTTGACCAGAAAAGGAAAAAATGTCTCAAACATCAGTAAAAATAGTGTGTTGTATGAAAGCTCAAAATTAGACAAAGGGATTTCCAAATGCATTGATTTTTTACACAATGTTCACCAAAATTCAAGCTTCTCCAACACTTTTTTTATTTTCCATGACTCCTCCATTTTTCCCCATCATACCTTTATCAGTTGCCTAAAGGTAAGAATTATCTTCTATCTTCATAGGATTGCATTATGATCTATTTTCATTTTACTTAAAATAAATCCCAAATAATGAAATCAAGCTGACATCATCTACTTACTGCCTCATCACCCAGTGCTGTTTTCAAGCTGATCCTCACTTTGATGGCATCTTTAGAATCTAGATTTAAAAAGAGAAAAAAATAAATAACTTAAAATTAATAATGTATACTTCAAAATATTCTTATTTACAATTCAAATTGCTAATTATTTTTTTGTTTTTTTCAGTTCTTTCTTTGGAATGGTCAAAGAGCAACATCAATAGACAAGGATGCCCTCCCCCCAAAAAAGAGGGACATATATTACATATCATACATATCATATCATACAACAAAACATATCATAGAACAAAACATACATGGAGTCCAATTTACATTCCAACCAACATTTTCATTGCTGTTTTTCTCCAGCCACTTGAGTAAGGGCTCAAAGTAGTGACAAAATGGTGTTGCATCCATCTTTCGGCTTCCTGTAATACTTTCTAAAGCTTTTGTCCAAGGCTGAGAGCTACCCAAAGCAAGCATATCCCTGTGTTTAAAAAGACATAGGAAATTTTGATCACTTGTCAGACTCACTGTGTTAAGGGAAGACAAGGCGTACTAAATTCAAGAATAGTTACTCTGTGTGAGTTGTAATCACACCAACAAAGACTGTGGCAAACATCTCAAATGAATAGGATAATATATTTCAGCTGTTACAGTTAAACAGGGCCCAGATTTTCAGTTGTGCATGCCTGATGCTAGAGTGAAGAGCAATCTCCTTGAATCCCAAAAAAATCTTAAAAGTATACAACAAAATATGAAACAAAACTTCCTTTGTGCAATTGCTGTTATAACATCAGTTTCCAGGTAATATGACATGTCTCTAAAATCCTTAAGAACTGCATAGTCACCTGGATTATTGAGAGATTCCTTTAGGTTTTGGTTTCATGTGGATGTTAGCATTTGCTTTTCCTCCATCCAGAATCTAAACCTATAGTAACATGTTTGGAACTTGAAAACTTACAGGGTTGACAGTTAAAAGAGAGGCTTAATTTTCATCTTATCATCTGTTTCTTCTTTTAAAGCAAATGTAGAGTAACAATACTTGCAGTGGTATCTGGAGCCTACAGTAAAAGTTTATTTCACTACAGCTATTCAAATGATACACTGCGATTCTTGCTTACCTCAAAATGCGTCCAGCCTTTGTAGAATTAGAAATGTCACATTTATAAAGTTCTCCTGTGTGACCAGCAGCTTTGCAAAGTGCCTCTTGAAATTGGAACTGATAAATGGTCCTTGTATAATATCTAGAAAAGGGAAGGGGAGAAGATAAAATAAATTTACTGATTACAGTAAGAATATCAATATTTGTCTGAAATGTTATAGAATTTATAGCATCTATAGAAATTAAATAAATAAAACATTTTATAAAGTTAGTTTTATAGAAATAATTTTATTAAAATGCTGATCATATTAAGTTATTTCATTCAGCCTATCTGCTTACCACATGTCACCATTACTTTTACCACTGTTTTGTCAAAAGAAATTAGAGCCGTGCAAAATTTTAAAGTGGTGCTTCAGTTTGAGGAATTAAAAAAGAAATTGAAATTCTTTTTAACAAAACTAGTAAAAAATAAAAAAGCAAATAAGAGTTACAAGTTAAACCTTATGAAAGAGTAGTCATTGGCAACATGAAATAGAACAGCAGGGTCACAATATTCCTCGTTGTGAGGCAATGGCTCCACAACCCCGACTATCTCTCGCCTGTAGAAAAGAGAAAAGGTTCCATTAAAATTTGAGAAGGAAGCAATATTTAAAATCATACACTTTGTTTTGTTAAGAATTCAACTGCTAAAAAAATCTCAATGTATTATAAAAGCATTTGTCTCTGTTTTACACATGCATTAACTAAATCCCTCACATAAAAGAAAGAGCATTGTCCTCAAGGCAGGCATCTCAAGTATATTTACCTTTCTGATAATATAATAGCCTGAATCAGAGCCTTGTTTTGTATAACCCACATAAGGGACAAGTGCAATAGAACCTGAATTAAACTTAAATGTTGGACTTAGAATAAAGAATTATTTCAGTGTTCCTAACTCTGCTTTCCTTCTGTTATTTTTTACTTTGACCTTTCTATAAGTTAAAAGTTATTATGTCTTGAAAATAGAGTGGGGTAGATAAAGTGATGGCTACCTGTGATGGGAAAATAACTCAGGCTAGCATATTCTTGAGTTTTCAAACTATTGCAGTAATCCTTCTTTCAGAAAGAATGCAGCATCTCATCCTTTAGGATCAGCTCAGCCACCTATTTGTTGTTGGATGACCCTTCTGTCAGTTGCTTATCTTCACTTTCTTTGAAACTCGCTAGCAACTGCTATAACCAGGGGGGAGGGGGAATCTGAAAGGGGAAGCATGCTGGGGGTATGAATGAATGCTATAGGAAATTGGGGGATATGGCCACTAACAGGAACTAGAGGTGCCAAACCAAGTCATCTGCTGAGCTTCAAGGACGCCAGTCCTAGGAAAGGAATTTACAATGCCTAAGGCACCAAGTTCACAAAACACTGGAACAAGATCTGATTTGACTGCTCTCCCAGCAGGGAGGGCTTTGGTCACTGAGGATTGCTTTCAATATAAGATTTTCATGTGGTTTTTTCCTCAGAGCTTGCCTCAGCAACGGTGCACTCAGTATCTCTAGTAAAAATATCTTTTCTATAAAACTTATGGAGTCAAAACTTACAGAAGTTTCCTAGGAAGTAACTAGGGCCGGTCTGACACCTTCTTTTTAACTCTCCAAGCACTAGAGGAGATATGTCAATGTGACATCACTAGAAACCACAGAATGGCCCTTTTTTATAATATTTACTTCCTTATTTATGTAATAAATACAATTCTGTGACTGCACATTTCACTAAACATGATTCTGGATGGTGTATCACCAACAGTTAAAACAATATCACAGCAATTAAAGATGAGATCAGTATGGCAAATAAAAAGATAGTGAGAGAACACCCAACTAAACATAACACAACTATTGCACAGGCTCTCTGGGGGATCTCCAATATGTTAGAAGAACCAGATTTTCAGGCTTTCCAAAATTCTAATAGAGATGGAGCTAACCTCACATGGGGGATGTGTAGATATGATCAGGGCAGCTCCATGTAGACTGCATTGCAATAATTCATTCTGACATTGTTACGTCCTGGTACGTCCCCCTTCTTTTGCATACCCACCGCAATAACTGTCATTGGCCTGCTAGGCTACCGGAGCTGTATATAAGCCGAACCCCAGCAGCCTGCCAGCTGCTTGTTACTGTAGCTGTAGCCGAATAAAGTGCTGAAACGGACCGCTGCTTGCCGTGTCTTCTTTTCCCTGCACCGAATCTAACACCGGTGACGAAGGTAACAAGAACCTCAGCACAACCATCACCTCATGGGCACCAGCAGCCATTTTGAGCCACTCCGACATCAAGAACGATGGAAATGCAACAGTCTCCTGTACCAGCACCCTTCGACCCGAGCACAGAGGAATGGCAGGTTTACATGAGCTGTTTCAGGCAATTCCTACAGGCGAACGACTACCTAGAATTACCAGACAATCGGAAAAGAGCCTTGTTCCTGACCTACTGTGGCACCAAGGTCCTCAAGATGATGATCACCTTAATATCCCCAACGGACATCGAATCAGTTTCCTGGACCACTCTACAGACCACACTCAAGGAACATTATGCTCCCACAGCAACCTCCCCCTGGTGAGCAGGAATGAATTTTACCACCGCTACCAATGAGAAAGCGAGACGGTAAACGACTTCATGGCTGCCCTACAAGAAATCTCATCCAGATGCGATTTTGTAGCTCTAGAAAACATGATGTGAGACCAGGTCATGTTGGGCATGAGAGACTTAGCATTACAAAAAAAGCTGCTCACGAGAAGAAAAATCACATTCAAAGAGGCAGTCGAGGAAGCCAAGGCCGCCGAATCATCCGACCACTCGGCAGCCAATCTCAGGAAGACAAAAGCCATTCACCGCACCTATTGGGAACCCGACCCATCCACAGAGGGTTCTGAATCAGAGGGCAACTAGGACAACAACGCTTCCGTACACTGGGTATTCAGAGGGAAAAAAGTCAACAGCCGTGACGAGGATCCCAAAGAATCCTGATGTTCCAGCTGCATGGGGCCCCACATGAGAGCGACGTGCCATTTTCGCGATGGTGCCCTACTTCGACAATGTACTAATATCTGGGAACTCTAAAACCCAACTCCTAGAGAGACTCAGGTGGACACTGAGTCAATTCCAAAAGAAAGGGCTAAGAGTCAAAACAGAAAAGTACAAAATTGGCATAAATCAAGTAGAGTTCTTAGGATATTTGATCAACGGGTCAGGCATCCACCCCACCAATGACAAAATTAAAACAATTAAAGAAGCCACAGTCCCAAGGAATAAAATGGAATTACAGGCCTTCTTATGATTGCTGAATTTTAATAGTATTTTTTTAAAACAGAAGGCGACCGTTGCTGAGCCACTCCACCAATTACTGGGCAAGACAGCCACATGGACCTGGGGGAGGAAAGAGGACCAAGCATTTCTGGGGGTGAAAGAACTGTTATCATTGGACAGTGTCCTCATCCAATACCATGAAACGCTTCCGCTCATCCTCACTTGCGATGCTTCACCATACGGGGTCAGCGCTGCTCTCAGCCACAGACTACCAAATGGCACCGAGGCCCCAATCGCCTATTATTCCAAGACTCTATCATTGACTGAAAGAAACTACATCCAGATCGATAAGGAAGCGCTGGCTGCAGTAGCTGGCATAAAAATTCCACGAATATCTCTACAGCTGGAGGTTCGATCTGATTACCGACCACAAGCCGCTGCTAGGTCTACTCACCAGAAATCAACAAACGCCAGCATTTATGTCTCCTAGAATGACCAGGTAGTCCATCTTTCTATCGGGGTACAACTATCAACTAATACGCTGCCCTGGCAAGTCCATCTGCAACACAGATGCACTCAGCTGATGCCCCATGGACGAACTGGTGATCAACCCTGCACCAACCCACAGCATCTTCTTCTTTGATTCAGGTACCAACAGCCCAGTGACATCAAACAAAGTCACCAAGGACACCAAGAAAGACAAAACCCTGTCCCAGGTCATGAACTGGGTGTTAAGGGGGTGGCTGCAAGGACAACTGGGAGAAGAATACCGAGCGTACATGACAAAACAAAAAGAACTCTCAACCATAAAAGGATGTCTACTATGGGGGTAAAGAGTGGTCATCCCCAAGAAACTAAGAAGACAGACGCTCAAAACATTACACATAGGGCAACCTGGAATCATCCGAATGAAGTCTCTGGCCCGAAGCTATGTATGGTGGTCCAATTTGGACCAAGACATCACAGAATGGGAGGCCACCTGCACACCATGCCAAGAGATGTGCCCAACACCCCCGCGCTCGCTACCCAGGGAGTGGGAGACACCCAAGAGCCCATGGTCAAGAATACACATCGATTTTGCCCAATGGGAGGGAAATCTTTCCTGATCATCATGGACACTTACTCAAAGTGGCTCAAGGTAATACCCATGGCTGTGACGACAACTGAAGCAACCATCAGAGCCTTACGGAGAGTATTCACAACCCATGGATTACCAGACATGCTAGTCTCCGACAACGGGCCACAACTGACAGCAAAAGACATGGAGGCCTTCCTAGCAGAGCTGGGCATCCGACATGCCTTAGTGGCATCATATAGCCTCACCAGAATGGGTCCAGGGGACTGGCAAAAAAAAATTGACAAATTCCTGCTAGCCCAACACATCACTCCAAGTGCCACAACAAACCGAAGCCCCGCCAAGCTTCTAATGGGGAGGAAACTGAGGTCGCAGCTGGATCGGCTGCACCCCCAATACTGCCCTGAAACACCCTTGGACTCTGCCCATCCAACCCGGGCATTCACGCTGGGAGACCTGGTGTTTGCACTAAACCACACTGGTCACGCAAAATGGATGCAAGGACAAGTTGTGGGGATCACCAGCCCCAAATCCTACCAGGCGGAGCTGGAAGATGGCCAAGTCTGGAGAAGGCACATAGACCTACTCTGCCCGAGGTGGGGAAATGCTGGAAACCAGGAGCCAGAGGACGCCCCTGAACCCAGGAGACATGGACAACCACATGGAGGGAACTACCCTAACACCAGGGAACCTGCAACCAGTGAACCAGTCCTGCTACCTAATGACCAAGACACCCTAGTCTCAAGCCCGGAGAGAGAACGCGAGGACGTACCTGGCTCCAGCAGAGTCCAGCTGGGAAGTCTGGCGCGAGAAGCAGAAGGCCCAAGTGTAGAAATCCAATGCAGTAATCCTCTCAGCAGATCTCGAAATAATACCCATGAAGTGCCGCCTAATAATCCAGTCCGAGGAGCCAGAGACGCAAGGCCGGAAACAGTGCCCTCTACGGCTGAGTTCCAGGAGGTTCCAAATCAGGAGCCCAGAGGAGCAACAGGCCCGACCATCTCAGGCGAAGTCCCCAGAATGACTGAACCGCATGGGTCCAGTAGGACTGTACGGCGCCCCGCCTACCTGCGCGACTATGTCACTAGCATCAGTCATCGATTGGACAAGGCTCCTTCTAGGAGGGGAAGGGTGTTATGTCCTGGTACGTCTCTCTTCTTTTGCATACCCACTGCTGATTGGCTGATCAAGCGGCGGGAAACTTAAATAATTGTCATTGGCCGGCTAGGCTGCTGGAGCTCTATATAAGCTGAGCCCTGGCAGCCTGCCAGCCGCTTGTTACTGTAGTTGTAGCCAAATAAAGTGCTGAAATGGACTGCTGCTTGCCACATCTTCTTTTCCCTGTGCCAAATCTAACAGATGTGATCAGGGCATGAATGACTGAGTAGAGCCTCATTGTCCAGAAAAGGGCACAACTGATTCATAACATGAAATTGCACAAAGGCCTTCCTATGAGCAACTAGAAAGCTGATCAGGAATCATGAGCCTAGATGGCCTCTCTGATGTCCCCATCTGGAGTAGGGCCACCATATCAGAGCCAAAGATGGTAAAATCCCAGTTCCAGAAACTCCTAAAACCCAAGCCACTTATCAGTTTTGCCAGGGTTTAGCTGAGCTGTTCTGCATTCAGACCCCTGCAGTTTCCAAACTCTGGGACAAAATATCAATGGCATCATTTAATTCTCCAGGGACAGAGATGCATATTTTAATATTATCAACATACTGATGATACCCTCACCCATGGTGACAAGTAATATTAAATGAGAGTGGCGAGAGTACCAAGCCTTGTGATATCCCATATATTAGGGGCTGCAGGTAGGATTTCTGACTTCTAATTAACATTGACTGGCACCGTTCTCATAGGAAGGATAAGAACCACATGTTCTATGGTCGTGATGGCAAACCTATGGCATACTGGAGGGCACACCAGCTCAACTCTTGCATGCATGTGCACTGGCTAGCTGATTTTCAGGCCTTCTGGGCCCACTGGAAGTAAGGAAACAGATTGTTTCCTGCCTCCGGAGGACCTCAGGGGTGGTGGGGAAGGCCCATTTTTGCCTTTCCCCAAACTCCTAGAAAGGCCCTGGAGCTTGGGAAGAGAGAAAAATGGGCCATAAGCATGCCAGGAGCAGGGGGAAGGGAGAGTGGGGGGGGGGGTGTCACACACACATTCGCTGAGGCAGGGCGCATACACGATACCACCCCACCACCCGCTTCTGGCATGTGATAGCAAAAAGATTCGCCATCACTCTTCTATGGTATCAAAGGCAGCCAAGAAGTAAAGGAGAGCAAGGACAGATGAATTACCCAAGTCCCACTCCTGCCAGAAAATCATCCAAAAGCATGACCAATGCTGTTTTCACTCCATTATGAGGCCTGAATCCTGATTGAAATGGGTTCAAATAATCCACTTCATTCAAGGTCTGCTGAAGCTGCTGTGCAACTACCTTCTTGACAACCTTCCCTCAGAAAGGGAAATTAAATACTGAATGAAAATTGTGGTGGGATCAGAATAGCTTCTTGAGGAGGAGGCAGACCAAAGCCTCAAGGAGTGCCTTAACAACCCCAATTCTCAAGGATGAGTTAACACAGTCAAACAACAACTCAATATATCTATTTTACCCGTAAAACAGTGTTAAATTTCAGCACTATCATCATAAGATATTTGAAACTTCAAATCTGATTGGTTTTCTATCCCTTTTTTATTGTTCCCTATAATATCAGGAGAGCATGTTTTGGCAAATGTACCAGAGGTGGGTTTCAGCAGGTTCTGACCAGTTCTGGAGAACTGGTAGTGGAAATTTTGAGTAGTTCGGAGAACCGGTAAATACCACTTCTGACTGGGCCCGCCCCTATCTATTCTCTGCCTCCAGAGTTCTAGCTGATTGGGAGGAAATGGGGATTTTGCTGTAGCCTTTCCCTGGAGTGGGGTGGGAATGGAGATTTTACAGTATCCTTCCCCTGCCATGCCCACCAAGCCATATTCACCAAGCCATGCCGCACACACCAAGCCATGTCCACAGAACCAGTAGTAAATTTTTTTGACTCCCACCACTGTCCCAGAGGTACTTTTTCAAAAGCAACTGGACTTTCTTGTTTTCCTTTGAAGACGTTTTGCTTCTCATCCAAGAAGCTTCTTCAGTTCATAAAGAAGAATTGAGAAGCAAAATGTTTTCAAGGAAAAACAAAGGAAGTCCAGTTATCTTTTGAAAAAGCACCTTTGGGACTTCAGACCCTCAGAATGTATTATTTTTACAATAAGTTGCTTCAGTCTTCTGCTTCTTCCCAGAAGGCAACAGAGCTACAGCTGATCTAGTTGCTGGCAGAGAGACGTAGAGATGCTCAGAGCTGGCAGATTTAAAGTTAGTGTTAATAATGATGACAGCAGTAATGATGATGATAGTACTAATAATGATGACATACTGCTAGCAACGATGGTGGCATAATTTTTAAAGTGTAATGCAGCCCCTGCTGTGAAAAAGTTTGCCCAATCTGCTATAAATCGTACTGTAGACCATTTACCGAGATACTGCAATCTCAGCTGTTCTTATTCCATCTAATATATGAGTTGCTTGATATTACAGTTTGCAAATGTAGAAAAAGCTGCATTTCCCCCCCTCTTGTGTGTCACCCATAAGTCAACAATTATGTCCCCAGTGGTAATCTCTGGTAATCGATAGATGTCACAAGAGCTGATGGGTAATCCTTTCTGTTTGCTGTTTAATATCTTAAGTTTCTCCACATTGGGTACCTTCTTCACGGGTTGTTGAGATGCAAGTGTCCAAAATCCGAAAGAGCAACACAAGACTCTTCAGGGCACTGACTATAGATTCTGGGAGTTGAAATTGCAACTCATGATGAAGACACCAGGTTGGGGAAGGCTAATGGTTGACATAAATATTATAGATAATGCAAATCTCAAAGGATATCTGCCTCTTTCTTCTGAGAGTCATATGCCTGCAAATAAAAAGGAATGAGGCTGAATCAATTGAAATTACTCAATAACGGAAGCTGGTAACCAAAGGAGCAATCTAGTTGGCCATATGTGACTGGCATGAGGTGGTTCAGCAGAGTAATGGGCATCATGTAGAAGCTGCTTTGTCAATATGCATCTAGGCTTAATTCAAACTGTTGGTCTTTAATCTAGAAATCCATTTACAGCTTAGGCCTTTGCTATCTTTCAGATCATCATCTCTGTATAAGTTTTGACCAATCCACACAATGTCACAAAGAGCACAGCAGGTGCCAACCCTTATAGAGATCAGATCAAGGGGCTTGGATCTGGAGAGTGACAATCTCAATGGCACAAAGTTGTCATTTGTGACCTCAGGAACTAAGGCTAAAACTTAAGGAAGTGGGAAAATGTGTAAAACAAAGGTTTTTTTTCTTGAACATAATTACAAATGGGAATAATCAGAACTTGCAGATTTCTCTGGGATAGTCATATGACATTATTTAAATAAATTGATGTCTAAGGGAAATTGCCCACTTGAATTACTGTATCCTTAATCACTCCAGATAATTACACTGCTTAAAAATTCGGGGAGCATATATCTGTACATTGGCTATTACAAGGACTGTGTTTTAACAATGTAATTAAGTAAATTCATTTTTTTGCTGTTTTTAAGCCTCTGTGACCTACCACTAATTAAGCAGTATTTTGCAAGACCTCCTAGTCAAATATAAAAGCAACTGAATGTGGAACTCCTAGTTGAATTTGTAAGATCTAGTGGAAAGTCTAAGGAAATATGCATTACAGATAAATTGGTCCCTTCAGAGCACAGATAAACATTTAGAAGGCTTCTAAATGCTTACCTCATTTCTCCTGGGGAATAATTGGAACATCTTGATAAAATATGTACATTTTTTTTCATCAGTATCCAGATGTTCAATACTGACTGGGGCTGCATACAGTTGTGGGATCACTAATTACAGTCAATGAGAGTAGAGGTATGAGACAGATATTTATAACACATCTTCAGGCATAGTTAGCTGCCAGGTCTATATTAAGAAGATATATAATTTACATGAAATGAACAAACAGTATACAGTATGCATGCTAGTTCTTAGATAAGCTTGCCAGTTTAGAAAATCCTCTATGATATTGCTGATCTTTCTTTATTGCACATCTGTGGTTCATTCTACTTAGCTTGATATCTCCTGTCTAAAGCTATTAAATTGGATACAATATGGTTCATCACATACATATATACAAACCTGTGCCTAGTTTCCTAGAAACCGCTCCTGTTAATTTTAGTGGCGCTTACTTCTTTCCAAGTATGCAGACTCTCCAAGCCTCCCGCACCACCAGGAATAGGATCAGACTATGCAAAAACCACAGACTCCCAATGAGTATAATGCCATAGGCAGACTTCACAGATTTTCTGGCTTTTCATGCCATTTTTTAAATATACAGTATATTTCAGCTTGGATCTGGAGCTAGCAGATTTCCTTCCTTCCTTCCTTCCTTCCTTCCTTCCTTCCTTCCTTCCTTCCTTCCTTCCTTCCTTCCTTCCTTCC
>JANHFM010002163.1:25025-40494 GCA_032468115.1 Grayia smithii
AACACTAATTGCTGGCATCTGGAACTAACTGAACAGTTAGTTCAGAGCACTAATTAGGTGAGCCACCAAGGAACTCAATTTTGCCGGGGCTGTCTGGAATAAAAAGTTCCATTTTGGAAGAACATACGTTTTGATAGTAGCAATTCTTCCCAAAAGAGAGATATGGATTTTAGACCATCTATGTAAATCTTTTGTTGTTTCTTTGAGTAATTTATCATAATTTAATTGTTTAATTGATATACAGTTACTGGATAGCCAAATTCCTACGTATTTTATCTTTTTTACAATTTCAATTTCCATTAACTTTTGTATTTCTTCTTTTTGTTGATGTGTCATATTTTTTGCTAACATTTTGGTTTTGTGTTTATTAATTTTTAGACCAGACAGCACACTGTTTTCCTCAATTTTATTTAGTAATTTGGGTCCTGAATTCAAAGGATCTTCTAGCACAAAAGTGAGATCATCAGCAAAAGCTTGCACTTTATATTCTTCTCTAGATTTTATACCCCTAATGTTAGTATCTCATCTCACCGCATTTAATAATGGTTCCAAGTTTAAAGTAAATAGTAGAGGAGATATCAGGCATCCCTGTCTTGTTCCTTTACAAATTTGAATTTTTTCTGATATTGTTCCATTGAACAGTAACCTAGCCAACTGAATATTGTATATAGCTTTAATTGCTTTAATAAATTTGGGGCCGAAATCCATAATTTGTAGTTGATATATCATAAATTTCCAATTAACCCTATCAAAAGCCTTCTGAGCATCTAAAAAAATTATACTCATTTGTTTGTCGGTACGAACTTCACAATATTCTAAAAAAATTATTATTATTCTAACATTATCCCTTAGGTATCTATTTGGAAGGAATCCATTTTGGTCTTGATGGATGAAGTGGGACAAATTTTTTTAATCTTGCTGCTATAATTTTTCCGAATATTTTGTAGTCCACATTTAAGAGCGAGATGGGTCTATAATTTCAAATCTGAGTTAAATCCATGTCAGATTTAGGAATTAGCGAAATATATGCTTCAGTCCATGTGTTTGGGATTTTGCTATATTCTAAAACTTCATTGAAGAGGTCTCTCAACTGTGGAATAATAAGTTTGATAATACTTTTGTATAATTCTCCCGGAATTCCAGCTGGTCCCAGGATCTTTCCATTAGTTTGGTTTTTAATAGCAGTCTCAATCTCTTCTATAGAAATCTCTGCATTCAATATACTTTTAAAGGAATCCAGGACCATTTTAAGTTATTATCTATAAGATAAGATTTGATTTTATCTTCTTTCTGATCTTCTAGAGCGTATAAGGAAAACAAAAATTCCTGTGCAATTTTTAGTTTTTGTTCTAATGTATTTATATTATTTCCATCTTTATCTTGTAGTATTTCTATTCTTCTTGACTCTTTTTGTTTCCTTAATTTATAAGTTAACCATTTGCCGGCTTTATTTGCATGTTCAAATTGCTTTTGTTTGCTCTCCTAATTTCTCAGCTAATTGTTTTTGATCGAGTATAGCTATTTCACGTTTTAAAAAATTAATCATTTCCCTTATTAAAGTACTTTGGGGGTTTGCTTGTCCCTTTCTTTCCTCTTTTTCCAAATTTGTTAACAATTCAATTCTCTTTGACCTTTCTTTTTTCATTTCTTTAGCTGTATACTTTATCGCGACACCTCTAATTATAGCTTTAGCTGTGTCCCATAGATTTTGCATTGACGTGTCTTGTTTATTGTTTTCCATGAAAAAGTAATGCGATTCCTTTTTCAATAAATTTACAAAGTTAAGATCTTGCATCAAATTCGTCCTTATAGCCCATCTCGCTCGTCTTTGTGGTAATGCCCATTTTATAATTAATGGGTGGTGGTCTGCCCACCAGACAAATGGGCACCCATCATCAAATGGGAAGAGGGATACTGAACTCTCATAATAGAACCAGGCCCTCTACCCTCAACTCACAGCACTAATAACCAATCCCACAAACAAAAGGGAAATTAATGCCAATTTCAGATGAACTTATTCCCATGTTCAGCCTTAGTTTAAACATTTTAAATAAATTTGGAACAAGCTCTGAAGTGATGAAGGCTATTCCGGCTCCAAAAAGCTTGCTGCTCTGGCAGACAACTATTTTTCTCTGTTACTGCTGCGGGGGTTTGCATGCTCAAATGAACTGTACCTTGAAAAGAAATTCTATGTGCCTTTCCCTGTCCTGTCACTTGCTGTTGCAAGCATTGATGGGAAGAAGAAAGGAAGTGAGGTGATTCCAGCCTCCATTTCCTGTGCAGAGAAGCCATTCACAGCTCTCCCATGTGCCAATTTGTCCCATCTTCGAGCATTACAGTTTTACCTGATCTTGCAGGGTTTAATAAAGATTAGATGGTGAAATAGTGTCTCGTTTGTTGAATGGCAAAAAAGGTTATCTGCCAAGATAGCTTTCCACATGGCCACAAGGTTACGGATTAGCAAATCTAGGACAGGAGTCCTCATTGGTGTTTTCAAGAAAAACCTTTTGTATGTTAGAATATTTAAAAGATGTTGTGATTCCAGAACTCACTAAAGAATCAGGAGAAATAGCAGAAACAACATGCTTGAATGTAGCCTCTTTTCCAACTCCTTCCTCTGTTCTATAAATATTTTTGCACCATTGACATTTTATTATTTATGAATTTAAACACTGTTGTGGCAAACAATGCATTTTTTAAATAGTATTTTTTATTGCAATTTTCCTTTACATATCTCTAATATATAATTAATAGTACTGTGACATTGTTCATATAACTAAAATGAAAATTCCGTGCATTATATACATTATATACATCCTATACCTAATAACTTTGTATCATGTGTATTTCCATTTCTTATTTCTATTATCTATCCATGTGTACCATTTTTCCCATACCGCATAATATTCCGAATCATCGTTTTCCTTTAATTCTAATGTAAAGTTTACCCATTTCCGCGCAATCAAATATTTTTTGGATTACCAACCCCTCTGTACTATTTTTCTTCCAATATATGTATGTTAATGTATGTTAATATATGTAAGATCAAGTAATTTATCTTTCTGTCATATTTTGTTTTAAATATTCCCAGGAGAAACAATTCCAGATTTAGTTCTATTTGGCATTTGGTTAGGTCTTGCAGCCATTGTTGTATTTTGATCCAATAGTTTTTCGCTTCAGGACATAATCACCATGCATGAAAGAATGTACCTTGTCCTTGATTACATTTCCTACTTCGGACTTAAATTTGGGTACATCTTGGCCAACCTCACTGGCGCTAAATGCCACCAGTAAAACATCTTATTTTCCTTATAGGCAGCAGATTTTATTAGTGTATTATTTTTGTTCCAAATTTTTTCCCAATCTTCTAAATCTGTGTTATGCCCTACATTTTTGGCCCATCCAATCATCGGTTCTTTCACCACCTCCTCCACCCTATCAAATTTCTAGTAGATAATTATATATTTTGGATATTAATTTTCCTTCTGGACCTACCAGCAATTGATCTAGTTGTTTTGGTTCAATGTCAATTCCATATTCTTCTAAATCCTTTTTGTATCTAGATTGTAGCTGTAGATATGGCCACCAGTCAATAGATATTCCCTGTTCCTTTAATACCTGATTGTTTTAAGTTCCCCTGTTTATCTAGAATTTCTTTATATCTGGGCATATTGCCTATATCTAATGAATTAGAGTGGATCATTGCCTCCATGGTGGATATCTTTTTCTATATCACTCTTTTAGATGTCATTTTTAAATCCACAATCAAATCAGACTCAAGTTTATCTGGTAAAACCTGTTGTTCTTCCATTACCCCTTTTAAGTATAGTCTATCTATAATAGCAGAGGTTTTTAAAATTAAAAAAAGTCTTTAATATCTCTGATGCAAAAATATTTTGCCCCATTCTGTATTAGTAATTAGTAAAATTCTTCTTTAATTGTAATCTTAGCTCCTTCTGGTCTCTCTAGTATTTACGGTAACCTTCAAAATCCTTTTTTTTTTTTTTTTTTAGAATTCAGAAGGAGTGAATTTATAATCTTTATAATTAAGCTTTATAATTTATTTCAAAATCTTATTTCAAATCCATCTAGTTCTTTAGTTCATTTGTAACTTTCCAAAATCTATGTTTTAATCACCCCTCTGCTGTTTATTCCAAAATAAATGAATTTTTCTAATCCTCAAATCTCTGTTCAAAATATCTTTTGCTAAGGATTAAAAGAAACGCACTTGATACTCTAAAGTATGCGATTGCAAAGGTTTCTAATAACTTCAAACCAAGTAAACAATTTCTAAAAGAAATGAGGCTGAGCAAACTTTTGTCCATTTTGGCTATATTATGGTTAGGTACTCCCACTCTCTCAACTCACGAACCAACTGGTTGGTCTATTGTGCTAGAAGCTTCTTCGGATAACAAGAGAATGACTTGTTTTATTCCTCCAGTTCAAAATTTTGAATAGTTATCCCTTTTCCCCAACTGTTTTTAGTTCCTATCATTTTTCCTTTCTCCCTCCATCTTTTTCCTAATCTGTTGTAGTACTTTCCAGATTATGAACCAACTTTGGAGTCGATGTAAAGATAGATATGCTGTTATATCCCTCTAAGAAAATTATTTACTTAACAGATTCAGTCTTAAAGTTAATAAATAACTTGTAAAAATATATACACTCAGCCCAGCTCAGCTGACAGGGTTGTTGTGGGGAAAATAGGAGGTGCGAAGGAGTATTAGTCTATGACCTGTACAACCTTTGTTTCTCAGTCATGTTTACTCTGGTCCTTTGAGTTTCCTAATTTGGAAAGAATGTGAGAATAATGTCTCCAATTAATGTCAGCTAAGCTTTAATTCTTCTAGAGCTTTATTTTAATTCTAGACCACAGAAAGGAAGGGTGGAACATAAAACACCCACAAACTGAAGAGTGCCTTCCAACTAGTCCCTTGTTTGCTTGGAATTGTCTTATCTTCCATTGTAATGAAAACCTTAATTCAGAGCTGTCACTTATTCTCTTTTTCATTACCATTAACATGCAGACCAATTCAAAGGATGTCTATGAATAGGGAAACAAACTATCTTTATCAGACTGAGTAGAAATAATTGGTTTAGAAGTCACACAGTTACTTGATATATATTGCATTCTGTTCTTCGTAACATCATTTTCAAGGTTGAGTAAAGATACACACTGCATATCCATTTGCAGCAGTGGTGGATTTCAAAAATTTTTACTATCGGTTCCGTGGGTATGGTTGGTGGGCATGGCATGGCTTGGTGGGCATGGCACAGGAAGAATACTGTAAAATCTCCATTCCCACCCCACTCCAGGGGAAGGTTACTGCAAAATCCCCATTTCCACCCGATCAGCTGGGACGTGGGAGGCAGAGAATAGATGGGGGTGGGGCCAGTCAGAGGTGGTATTTACTGGTTCTCCAAACTACTCAAAATTTCTGTTACCGGTTCTCCAGAACTGGTCAGAACCTGCTGAAACCCACCTCTGATTTGCAGCTGGTTGAAAGTTTTAACTGATGTTTGGTACAGTGTAGGGAAGTCAGCCTTCTTCTCTAAACTGCCCAGAAGCATGCAAATGTGATGGTTTGGGGTATAGAAATTTGATAAATATATAAAAAATAAATAAAGGCATTAGGCTAGAAACCGGGAAACTGAGTTCTAGTTTAACTTTAGGCATGAAAGCTGGCTGTGTGACTTTGAGCTATTTATTCTCTCTCTGTCCAACTCATGTCACATGATCATTGTTGCAAGAAAAATAGGAAGCAATATTAGGTAAGTTTGCCATCTTGACTTATTTCTAAAAATATTAAAGGAAAAATAAAAACATTCTAAAAATATCTAATCTAAATGACATTTACCTGCATTAATATAATAAACTGTCCCAGAGCCCTCCAAATATTGTTAAGAATTTGTAATTTTTAATGTGATGGAAATGAAAAACAAATGTATTATTAGAAACCAATTGTCTATTAACTATATCTAACGTTGCAAATAAAATCAACTCAAATTTAGTTTCTGCTCTGATTACACTCCCAGTATGCCTAGGTAAAATGACCCTATTCTATTGCATGATTTACTTACTATAATTCCCACAATATAATTAGACAACTGTTATGCTTCATAAGATTTATATTTGACTAAAGACTACATTTCAGAGTATACCATTTAAATAGGAAAATCAATGAGATATACTAAGTGCATTTTATCTCCCAGTTTATACATTAGATAAGCATCTAAGAATATGTATATAGAGAGAGAGGACAAGAGAGAAAGGGGGACCAAATGAAGTACCAAATGAAGTTGTGTGATTATAGGAATCAACCCTGGTGAGGCTGTTTTGCTTTCCCCACACATTTTCTTCTTTGGCATAGCACAGCTGTGTGGTGAAAATCAAGTGATTTTATGTCCATTTGATAACTCTTAGTTTTTCATTTATTGACTTATTTGACAATTTCCTAGAGCTGCTTTTCTACAGGAGTTTAAGGTGGTGAACATAGAACTCCCTTCCCCAATTTCACCTCCACCATCCTGTGAGGTGCATTCAGCTGGAGAGAAATAGAAAAAGAGAGAGAGAGAAAAAAGCCAAATCACCCAGTGGGCTTCTGTGACTTGGGTTTCCCGTCCTAGTCTTAGGCAAAGTTAACCTCAACTTTAGTCAAATTATGTGACCCAGATTCATATTCCAAGATAGGAAGGTGGCTTTTTTTTCAACAAAATTAATAACCCTTTAGAATTCATGTTAATGCTAAATTGGGACTAATGGAAAGTTGGAGAAAAGAGTTTCCAATCTCATTATAGCTGAAGTTAAGGGAATGAAAAAGAAACATAAATAAGTTCAAGTCCCAGTGCAACTTGTTCCTGTAACAAAATGTTCATCGTTGAACATTTTAACAAGTAGTATTTTTAGCCTAAAGAACAAATTGCTTTTCTATTCATTTGTAAAAGTCATAGGCACTCAAAATGTTTATGAAAGACTGTAATTTCCTTGCTTTCTAGCCAAAATATATTTGTAGATTATGATAGCCATAATCAAGCACATTTAAGGGCAGTGGGATGCTGCCCTTAAATGTGAAAAAAACTGCATTCCTTGTTTCCTATTCCTATAAGTAAAATATAGGACAAAGATTGAGCCTAACCTAACCCTAACCTTAAAGCCAGAGGGGTGGCTGATGTCTTTTTAATAAGGAATTAAGGTATTATCAGTTATACCTGTTTGATGGGACTTGAACCCACAGTTCTAGTATTGGCTCCAGAATTAAAATTGGAAGTCCCCAAAGCAGAGATAAATGAAGATGATGAAGAAGAGGATCTGATTCAGGGGAAAAATTCTTTCCCTTCTATGTATTGGAGCTGATCCAATCATCAATCCAAAATTAACATTTTAACATTTATTTATTTATTTATTATTGCATTTATATGCCGCCCCCTCTCCCGAAGGACTCGGGGCGGCTCACAAATTAAAAGAAGAATATAATAAATACCTAAAAGCAAATTAAAATAAATGCAATAAAACTAACCCCAATTAAAATAAATAAGAATTAAAATGATGTCCTATAAGACACGAAAATCCCAGCTTCAAGGAGAGAAGCGATGATTACATTAATTCCTAAAGAAATGCCAACTTGACATTGATCAAAAATTACAGTCCCATATCACTATTGAATTCAGATTATAAAATTTTTATGATGATAATGGCAGAAAGACTCAAGAAATTTCTGGAAGAATTTATCCATATACATCAGAATGGATTCCTGCCTAAAAGGCAGATAAGAAACAATGTCAGGACAATTTTAGATATCTTAAAGTACTACGAGACACACAATGAGAAGCAAATGGTATTAATATTCGCCAATGCACAAAAAGCATTTGACAATGTAAAATGGGAGTTTATGTTAAATCAGCTATGTTATATAGATTTTGGTGCAAAGATTATAAACATGTATAAAGCAATCTATTTGAAACAGGAAGCTAAAGTAATAATTGTGAATTAACAAAAAAAATTCAAATTCAAAAAGGTACCAGGCAAGGTTGTCCACTATCAACACTTTTGTTCATACTGTCACTAGAAATTTTGACTAGAGTAATTCAAGATGATAAACTAATTAAGGGGTTAGATATCAAGAAAGGAAATTTCAAGGTACAGGCTTTCGCAGATGACCTTGTCTTTTATCATTGAAGAGCCTTTACAGTCTGGTGTTAGGCTAATGGAAGTACTGGGAGAATACGGGGAAGTAGTTGGCCTGAAGACAAATAAGGATAAAATGAAAATCTTGGTACAGAATATGACCAAATCACGAGAAAAAGAATTAGTAAAGAAAATAAATTTTCAGACAACAAAAAAATAAGGTATTTAGGAATTCAAATGACAGCAAGATGCAGTACACTTAAAAGGGATAACTATGACAAACTAATTGAACCAATTAAATTGGATTTTGATAGATGGGAAAACTTGCAACTTTCTTTTATGGAAAGGATTGCGACAATGAAGATGAATGTCCTACCTAAAATACTATTTCTATTTCAGTGCATTCCAATTAGATTAAAAAAGGATTTTTTTACAAATTTGAACAAAATTACATTGAAATTCATTTGGCAAGGCAAAAAAACAAGAATCTAATTAAAATTACTACAGGATGCTAAAGAAAGGGAGGGGGGGATTGGGCCTTCCAGACTGGGAGAAATACTATCAAGCAGCAACTCTGATCTGGGTGAGAGATTGGGTACACCTAAAAAATAGGAGACTGTTAACACTGGAAGGCCACAATATGCAAACTGGGTGGCACACAATTCTCTGGGAAGAGAAATGTAAGGCTCATAAGTACTTCCAAAAGCATTTCATCAGACAGGCTCTTTTGGATGTTTGGATCAAAATTAAGCGAAATACTTATATGGAAATTCTGAACTGGATTTTGACAGTAGAGATGTTCACACACCCAAATTTTATTAAGCCAGGAAGAGCTATAACATATAAAGAGCTATAACATATAAAGAGAGGAGAATTGAAGTCTAGGGAAATTTTAAAAGAGAAAGGGATTGAACTTGAATGGTGGGTATATCTCCAAGTACAATCAAAATATACGAAGGATAAAAAAGATTGGGGTATAAGAACAGAGTTAACAGAATTTGATAAAAAAATTAGGAACAGGAGAAGGCAATAGGAAAATTATACCATTATTTGTTGGAACAAAAGATATGTTAGAAGAACAAGTAAAAGAGACTATGCTAATTTGGAGCAAATATTTTGGGTATAGCTTTAATCTTGATAAGTGGCAGGACCTTTGGGGAAAAAATATAAAAATTACTTTAGCTTCCTCATACAAAGAAAATTTATATAAGATGTTCCATAGGTGGCATCTCCCACTCACTCGATTAGCAAAAATTAGCAAAAAATATTCGCCAATATGTTGGAAATGTGAGGTGGAGTTTGGGTCTTTTTATCATATGTGGTGGGAATGCCCAAAAGCTACAAAATTTTGGCAGCTGATAAAACAATGGTTACAGAAGACATTAATGAAAAATGTAGAAGCAAAACCTAATTTTTTTTAATTAGGTATTATAGAGGGCAAATATAACAAGAGTGCAATTTATTTGATGTTACATATTTTAACAGCTGCAAGATTGGCTTTTGCACAGAAATGGAAAAACAAAGAAACCTTCACGGAAGAAGTGTTAGCCAAAATATTAACTTGTGTGGAAATGGACAGACTGACTTGGAACTTAAAGAATATTTTGAAATCTGGAATAAATTTTACTGTTGGCTGGATAGGAGGAGGAATGTCGGGATAAAAGACAATTGATGAGTAAAATGTATTAAAACTCTTACGTTAACTAAGAATGATTTGATAGAATTAGATATTGATGTAACTTATATGGAGGAATGATTATATATCTCTGAAATGTGCTATTTAGCATAAATTTGTATTGTGATAAGGAAGAGTGAAATTTATATGGTTATGATGTGATGAATATGTTGAAACTGGAGATGTCACGCTATGTCCACTGTTTTTAATTTGTAATATCAATAAAAAACTTTTTTTAAAAAAGTTGTGGGTGCTTCATCACTGGAAGCTTTCAAGAACAAACTGGACAGCCATCTGTCAGAAATGGTAGAGTGTCTCCTGCTTGAGCAGGGGATTGGACTAGATGACTTACAAGGTCCCTTCCAACTCCTGTTCTGTTCTGTTCTGTTCCGTTCTATTCCATTCCGTTCCGTTCCGTTCTATTCTGCTCTGCTCTGCTCTGCTCTGCTCTGCTCTGCTCTGCTCTACCCTACCCTACCCTACCCTACTCTACTCTATTCTAATTCTTCTGTTCTGGTAATCTTGAAAAAAATTTTTTGCTTCTAAATAAATAAAGAGGTTTCTTGTTAGGAATTATGGTGACTGGCTCACAATCTTTCAGTACATGAAATTGACTCTGTTTGAATTATATTCACTACTCCTATCGGTATCACCAGTTACAAACTCTATTATACTGTTCATAAAGCCATGAGAAATATATACTGTAAAAAAACCCTCTGGTATATCTACAATCTACAAAGATGGTGATAATGGATTTTTTCCCCCAATGGTGACACCAATGTTAAAATGTCATTTCACGGAGGTCTGTGTCTGTCAAGTTGCCTCATTTTCTTATGCCAGTGCATTCTAAATAGTGATAAATAGACAGTGATAAATAGATGTTCTGTTGCTGACTGGTAAGATGTTATGCAGGGTGAATCAGTCAAAGCCGAAGAAATCTACAATCTAATGTATTATGGACACTGTAAATAAGGACTGCACCAATAGCCAATTGTTACCATTGTGACAATGACAGCAAATTTTATGCTGATATGCTGTTTTCCTAGCTCAAGGACTGGTTAATTTATTTATAAATTATTTATTTATTTATCAACTGCAATAGCCATATAAACAATTTTGTGTATTGCCATAAAAATAGTTTTGCCTTGGTGCAGTAAAGCAAAATATTTGAAGCTAAATCTTACTTGCTTAAATGTGTCTTCCAAATCAGTAATTAGCTGTGCACGTTGGTATTGAAACTCCCGTGGAAAATCTACTTCATAATTTGCTCTCCAATAATCTCCATAGTCAGCATAGCCTGAAAAACAAGCCTCTGTCAGTCATCATGACTTTAAAGTACATCTCATTACATACATTCTAGAACAATGCATTTTTATGTTAATATTAGCTATGCTAAAATCCTCTGATTAATAATGGTAACTGGCTTTTGTAGAAAGTGGTGTATCATTTTTATTTTCCTCTTCAAAAATAGCAGTATGAGGTGGTTCGCACTGAGTGTGACTGGGATAAAGTCAACCAGTGAACTTCCATAGCTCTATAGGCTAGACATTGAGTTTCCCTGCTTCTAGGGCACTCCACACTAGTTATAGTGCTAATGTTATTTTTCAATTTTTAAAAGCTGTTTATTAAATTATAAACTTGATATAAAAATAAGCTATGAATTATTAATACAAACAATAATTCCCTTTTCCCCCTTTCTCTATTAACATCATGGATTATAAAATATTCATTGACCATTTTTCCCCAAACTGGGTACACTTATACTGATTATTAATGCAGAGATTATGCTACTTCAATGAATTAATATTTCTGAATCCTTCTCCACCATAAGGCTGACTGTCGATGATGAGGGTTGAGGTACAAAATAAATTGAGGGTGCTTGGTTTTAAGAAAATTCGTAATATTCTTCCACGTTAGTAGCATTTTTTACCCAACCAGCCATGTACATTAAAGAAGTAATGCTCATGAAAAAATAGCTTTATAAAATACAAAAGATTCCAAAATACCATCTTCAAGAGGAGAAAAATCTATTCATGCTGATAAATTTTGGTACTGTAACTTACCCCTCAGTCTTGCATATTTATTTTTCAGTTCAACATAACTTTCGTATAAAGGCCTCATCTTCTTGCCAACATCAGCTCTCCAACCTTCCCAGGCCCACAACCTTTCTGAGTAATTCCAGTTGTTTGCCATTATGTGATCCAAACCTATTACCATAAAATCAGGTTACTTCCCATTATTTCTTTGTTTGTTTGTTTCCTCATTAACAGCACCAGTCTTATGCTTTGGGGCATGGGTGTCAAACTCACTGCATCATGTTGCCGTCACATGATGTTTCGCAATGTTTTCCCCCTTTCCAGAGCTGGGGTAGGCGTGGTCTGCATGGCCTGCTTGTGACACATCTGGCCCACAGGCAGCCAGTTTAACACCCCTGCTTTGACATACAGTAAAGTGACATACAGCAAAGTGAAACAAACCAGAAATAATACAAAAAAAAATCAGTTAGAAATACAAAATAGATGGACACAAATAGAGGCACATCTGTGTGTCAATCATTTGTAGCTGAAAGCTCATTAAAAAAGGAAGTTTTCACAATCTTTCTGAATACAAGAAAGGAAGGTGCCATTTGACCTACTAGGGTAACGTATTTCATAAAACAGGGGCTACCACAGAAAATTCCTACTATCTCACTCTTATGAAGTTTGGATGGAGAAGGGATTCTTAACAGGCCTACCTGAGAGGTCTGAATCAAATGGGCAGGGTTTGGCCAACTTCTTTGGTCCATGCAATTCAAAAGAATAGTAGATCATTTTATAGATCAGCTTACCTTGCACATTCTGTGGACTCTATTCAATTGACATCTAACTCATCATTAATACAGGCAATTTTACACACACAACATATCTCCAGATGCTGTATTTTGCCTATTTTCCCCATTAGTGTCCAGATAACCCTAAACAGAGCTACTAGTCACTTCCCTATCTCATCTGCTCTAAAGTCAAGACCAGATCCAGTGCATGCTCATCCATATATCTTCAGGCTGTAATCACTTCATGGTCATGAATTTACAAGTTGCACTAAACTCTTCCCTGGGGAATGGATGTTGAAGTCACTTAAGGTTTTGGGAACTCCTATCCCAGCCTGAGATGCACCCAAGAACTCATGATGAGCCACTACTGGACAGCTAAGAAGACTGTACAGAAGGAACAACCTGAATTTATCTATCCCTCCACCACCACCCAAAAAAAATCTCTTGGAGCAGTGCTTCTCACAATTGCTAGAATCTCAAGAATTACCAGTTACCCACTTCCTAAACTTTGATGTTAACACCTGATTCTGGCCCTGAAATCTGAAAGGACCAGTGGTGGGTTGCTCCCAGTTCGGTCCGGTTCGTGTGAATAGGTACCGGTGATGCTGTGACATCACCGAACCAGTTCTATGCGTCCCGGACCTGCCCCCTGTGCGCCCGTACTTACCGTCCCTGCATGGAGCACGTGGAGCGCACAGAGCGTGCCTGCGTGCATGCGCAAGAAGCTTTTTTTGAGGTTTTTTGTCAAAAAAAAGCTGCGCATGCGGGGAACGCCTGATCGGCACACACGCGCGCAAAGCGCAAGCACGTGCTGGATGCGTGCTCCACGCGCTCCGACCATGTGCAAAGCGCATGCACCTTTAGAACCAGTAATAAAGGTAAGTAGAATCCACCCCTGGAAAGGACAGACCTGTAATTAGTCTAACCAGGTCCTACTGAATCTTGCTAGGTCTGCACATTTGTTCACCAGCATATTATAAATGGATGCTGTGCTGTCTTGTTTTATACAAATCTGACATTTACTAGTAGGAACTGAAAAGCAAGGATCTCTGGCAGTTTGGCCACTTGTCACCTGGTTGGAGCCACTGATTTAGAAGTAAGGGTCTGCACTAGTTCCTCTGTCCTATAATCATACCCCATCATCTTTTTCTAATTCTAGTATGAGCATTTTTCAGCCTTCCCAAAAATCATCCAGAGCATGACTTAAAATGTGGATTGGCATATAGTATTAATGGTGGAATCCCAATTGTTCAAATACTACAGAAAAAGAGCCTCAAATGATGTTTTCATGCTTGTAACATGTACAATGCTGTGTTCAGATAGATCATTGATGAAATGCACAGTTCCTTTCCCTGCATTTGACCCAAAACTGAATATATAAGATACAGTTGATAATCTCTTCCTGTATGCATGAGTTCTGACGAAATAAATAAATTGAGGGAAAGGCCTCTTAGATTTCCTTTATTTTTCTATTTTCTCTTAAAATTTCTACATTTAATTTATTTTTCTTGCTACTTTTTATTCTTTCTGCACACTTTGAAAAATGCTTCTCTAAACAAGATTAATATAATGGGTGTGTAAGTGTATATCAGTGGTGGGTTGCTCCTAGTTCAGCCCAGTTTGCGCGATCCAGTAGTGGTGATGGTGTGACATCACCAAACTGGTTCTCTGCGGCCGGGAGCTGGGCCCACCCACGTGCCCGTACTTACAGTTTTCTGCTCTGCGCATGCGCAGAGTGCTTGTTTCGAGGTTTTTTTCCCCAAAAAATGTTAGTGCACATGCGCGAGCAGCACTCCCACACACGTGCCAATCATGCGCAAAGCACGTGCATGAAGAGAACCGGTAGTAAAGGTAAGTAGAACCCATCCCTGGTGTATATGTATACATGTGTGTGTGTGTGTGTGTGTGTGCGCGCGCACACACACGCACAAATGCAGTTGAATTATTTTAGTTTAGCATGAAACATAATGCCAATAGTGCCATTAAGAAACAGAATGTAAAAAACAAATGAAGGAATTTTTTGATATGAATATGCATAAAGGTACTTCAATAGAAATGGTTTGGGATGCTAGTAAAGCATATATGAGAGGAATTTTGATTTACTTAAATAATAAACACAGATGCAGACGAGAGTATCAAAAGAAGGAATTAGAAGATGAAATTAAAAAAAAGGAGGGGGAACTTATCTTGAACCCAACTGATAGGAGAATTAGAGAGACAATAAATTTATTGAGAGGGCAGTTTAATATGCTAATGGTGGATCACGTGGCGACTAATTTACAATATATAAAACATAATACTTTTTATAATGCTAACAAACCAGGTAGATGGTTAGCGTATTTATTAAGAAAGAAACAAAAGTCATGTACTATTGTAAAAATAGAATATAAAGGAAAGGCAGTTTACCAACAAAGTATCATTAAGAAGGCATTTTTAGAATTTTATTCAAAGTTATATGCTAGAGATATTAATCCGGGTGTAGATATAGATACATACTTACAAGACGCAAATATACCTATAGTTACACAAACGCAAAGAGATGGAATGAATCAATTAATAACATCTGAGGAAATTAGCTTAGCAATCAAACAACTAAAAGTGGGTAAAGCACCTGGAACAGATGGCGTAACAGCCTCCTATTATAAACATTTAGTCAGAAATGATAGAACCTCTTAAGGAATTATTTAGAGCAATTCAAAGGGGAGGAGAAGTGCCACCAACATGGAAGACAGCTTTCATATCATTGATTCCAAAACAAGGCCAAGACCTTAGTTAGCCAAAAAATTATAGACCAATATCTCTATTAAATACTGATTATAAGATTTTTGCAAAGATATTAGCTAACAGATTAATGCCAGTT
>JANHFM010002163.1:81320-95896 GCA_032468115.1 Grayia smithii
GGGATGGGGCTGAAGGGCAAAAGGGAAGCAATATGCTCCCTCCCATATTTGGGTAAAACCAGGTGCAACAGAAAGAAAAAAACATACACACACACACACATATACACACACACACACACACACAAACACACACACACACACAAACACACACATACATATATACATTCTGAAGTAGTTTATCTTGGTTTGAGTTTTTACATCTCAAAAACCTGGCACTTTAACAGGAGTGTGTAGACATTTATATCCTGTATGTGTGTGTTTGTGTGAAATAACTTTGAGATTACAAAAGATTGGCTATGTAAGCAGTAGTAGTAAGCTACTGCTGATGATTTGATTAAATAGTACTAGTAAAATAGGTTATTAATTATTAAGAGTTTGAGTTCTTATGTACAGTCTGTACAAAATAGTCCATGGACAAAATTGAAATATAAGCAGACTTGAGGAAACCTCAAATATTTCTTGGTGAAAAAGAATGTTTGGAATAGCTTTAGAATATTTATTTGGAAAGGTTTATCCTAAAAGAGCAACATTCCCTTTGCTAAAATGATTAATCCTGTTAAATCTTTGGTATAAAATTAAATCTTAATTGCTTTTATTTTGATGAAGTGACTATATTATATAGGTTACTGTAGTGCTTGGCCCTCCAGTGAGGTTTGGGAGTCTAGTTGCATCCATGATTACAGAAATATAAAATTAATTGAATTAGGTAATTCAGGCCATTTGGACTAATCCCCTATTTAAGGGCTTATTTATTTATATTTTATTTAATTATTTCTATACTATAGACTCTGGATAGCATATGACAAAAGGATCCTAGAGTCTGTAATCCAAATTAAAACAACACAATTACTAAATGGTTCCTTATAGGTATTTGTGATGGTGAAAAGACCCATTGAGCAGACTATTAAGAGCTGTAGTGGCACAGTGGTTAGAATGCAGTACTGCAGGCTACTTCTGCTGACTGCTGGCTGACTGCAGTTCGGCAGTTTGAGTCTCACCGGCTCAAGGTTGACTCAGCCTTCCATCCTTCTGGGGTTGGTAAAATGAGGATCCTGATTGTTGGGGGCAATATGCTGAGACTGTAAACCACTTAGAGAGGGCTGTAAAGCACTGTAAAGTGGTATATAATTGCTGTTGCTATTTTCAGGGCCTTCTGAAGTAGGAGAAGGATAGGAGCTGTGTATATCTTTTGTGTCGAGGGACTATTACAGAAAGAACTTGACTGATATATCTCTTACTTTTTCTTGGGAATGGGCATATTATATCCACTGTAGATATTTGGAACAATCAAGGCATGCTTGGTAAAACAATACCTGATGTAACCTAGCAGTATGCCATTCAGAGCTTTATATGTTCTAGCCAGCACTTTGAACTGGATCCATAAGTTTACTGAAAACCAATATAGCACTCTTAAGGTGAATGTGACTTAATGTAGTTAGCTTCCCCAAGTAGCCATCTGGTTGTTGCATTCTAATCCCCTATAGAGCACAATTTGGTACAAATTAATTTAAAGCATCTCCAGAAAATGTCCATCTTTTTGTAGACATAGAAGAATCTACTACCTTTCCTGAAATTAGTTGTATTGTCAGAAATATTATAGAACAAGAAACAGAATTGACTTTCTATAACTGACATGCATTAATACTTATTTAAATAATGTGGAATGCACTAATCTGGCTCTTAACCAAAGATGAGCAATCAGAATTGTGTATCTAATTCTTTTTCTTTATAGAAAATGCAAATAAAGATGAACCAAGTTATGAAAAAGAACTGAATGAAGTAGAGCAAGAACTTGAAGATGAAAGGTGAATAAACAAATTTAATCTATAAACAGGCAGCTCAAATTTCTGCATGCTTACTTAAATCCATTAACCTTCTATCTAGGTATATAACTTGAAAGACAAGTGTATACAGTGCATTCAGAAAGTATTCAGCCCCCTTTCACTTTTGTCAATTTTGTTTTGCTGCAGCCTGATTCTACAGTTGTTGAAATTATTTTTTTTCTAATTAATCTACAGTACCCCATAATGACAAAATGAAAACAGAATTTTAGAAATGTTTGAAAATTAATCAAAAAGAAAAAAAACTAAAATATCACATTGGCATAAGTATTCAGACCCCTTCATTCAGTACTTTGTTGAAGCACCTTTGGCAGCAATTACAGCCTTGAGTCTTTTGGGGTATGACAAACAATCATTACGCACCTGGATTGGGTTTTTTTCTGCCATTCTTCCTTGCAAATCCTTTTAAGGTTGGATGGCAACCATTGGTGGACAGCCATTTTCAGGTCCCTCCAGAGATGTTCAATAGAGTTCAAGTCAGGGCTCTGGCTGGGCTACTCTAGGACATTCACAAAGTTTTCCCTAAGTCACTCCTATGTTGCCTTGGCTGTGTGCTTAGGATCATTGTCATGTTGGAGGTCCTGATGATATGGAACAGGTTTTCATTGAGGATATCTTTGTACTTTGCTCCATTCAGCTTTCCCTCAACCCTGACTAGTTTCCCAATCCCTGCTGCTGAAAAATACCCCCACAGCATGATGCTTCACTATTGGAATGACATTGGGCAGGTGATGAGTTGTGCCTGGTTTCCTCTAGACATAATGTTAGCATTGAGGCCAAACAGTTCAATTTTGGTTTCATCAGACCAGAGAATCTTGTTCCTCACAGTCTGAGAGTCCTTCAGGTGCTTTTTTGCAAACTCCAAGCGGGCTTTCATGTGGTTTGAACTAAGGAAAGGCTTCCATCTAACCACTCTGCCATAAAGCCCAGATCATTGGAGGGCTGCAGAGATAGTTGTCCTTCTGGAACTCGGTCCCATCTCCACATAGGATATCTGAAGCTCTGTCAGAGTGACCATGAGGTTCTTGGTCACCTCTCTTACTAAGGCCCTTCTTCCCCAATTGTTCAGTTTGACTGGGTGACCACTCTTAGAAGAGTTCTGGTTGTGCCAAACTTTTTCCGTTTAGAATTTTGGAGGCCACTGTGCTCTTAGGAGCCTTCAGTGTATCAGAAATTTTATTGTAGCGTTCCCCAGATCTGTGCCTGGTAATAATCATATCTTTGAGAGCTGCAGGCAGTTCCTTTGACTTCATGGCTTTTGCTGTGCCACAGCATGCATTGTCAGCTGTGGGACCTTCCATAGAAAGGTGTGTGCCTTTCCAAATCATGTCCAATCAATTTAATATATTATAGGTCAACTCCATTCAAGATGTAGAAACATGTCAGCAATTATCAGCAGAAATAGGAGACACCAGAGCTAAATTTCAAGTGTTGTTGCAAAGGGTCTGAATACTTATGCCTATGTGATATCTATTTTTTTTTCTTTTTAATAAATTTTTAGGCATTTCTAAAATTCTGTTTTCACTTTATCATTATGGGGTACTGAGTGTAAATTAATGAGAAAAAAATAAATTTCAACAACTCTAGAATCAGGCTGCAGCTTAACAAAATTGACAGAAGTGCAGCGGGCCTATACTTTCTGAATGCACTGTAAATAGAACTTGCAATTAGTGCAAGTTTGAATCTCACTAGGTTCAAGGTTGACTCAGCCTTCCATCCTTTCGAGGTAGGTAAACTGAGGACCTAGATTGTTGGGGGCAATAAGCTGACTTTGTAAAAATGCCACTGGGAGGGGAGGGGGCAAAAGCCCTAATAAGCAGGCATATACAAGGAATGAAGGTATTGCTAAGCACTGATTTGTGCTTGAAATTGTAAGCTGCCCTGAGGTCTCCGGAGAAGGGCGGGATATAAGTTGAAATAAAAGAAAAATAGCAAAGAGTGTAAACAATTTAATACATGTAGAACATTCTCTTATTTTCTCATATCTTTAATTGATTACTCTCTAATAATTACTATATAAGCTGCTGAACTTGTCTACTGATAAACTTTATATATAAAAGGTATACAATATATAAAGTTTATATACAGTTCACCTTCTTGGTCTTAATCATATCTGCTTAGAGATATGCGTCATGGGTTTAGTAGAAGTTACTCCCTAACAGGATTGCAGCCTCATTGTTGACATGTTAATTTTCATCATTTAATTTAAAGAAGGAATAGCAAATAGAATTGTTTAAAATGAGACAAACTATTTGATTCACTATTAACCTGATTATATTGGAAGGCAAAGGCTTCATGAAGAATGGTTGCTAAGGGAAGAAAAGGCTCAAGAAGCTTTCAAGATCAGGAAGGAAAGAGAAGAGGCAGCCAGAAAACGTCAGGAAGAAGAAGAGGTATAGTATACCTTTTGAAACAGTGAAATAGACTTATAGAATTAACTTTTGAATCTTCAAACATCATTAACGCCTTTATTTCAAAAAAAGAGAGCAACACTCAAATTGCCATGAACTAATATTAATAATGCAGCATTCTATTTGGAAGAGATGCTAAATAAATAACAAAGGGAGCAGTTATGTTATTTGTGATTTAAATTGCTTATAGATATAAATTAAGTTTCGTTGATTACAATGAAATATGGTCAGTCTTTATTGAAGCTATTTTGTAAAATTATAGTTATATTTCTGTGAGAAGCCCTTAAATGTATTTATTTTTATTTATTTAAAACGTTTATATAGCCACCCTTCTTATGTCAAACTTTGGGTGTTACCCAATCAGCAAGTAAAACACCACCAACTAATATACCTATTAAAACTATAAACATTAAAAACTTAGCATCAAAGTTATGCTTCCAACATCATTAAATCATCATTAAATGTATTGTTTTGTTATGTTGTTGCATTGCTTTCTCTTCAATAATGCTTCTTTTTATCTTTTATAAAGAAAGAAAATATAATTGGTGGGTGTTGTAAAATTATAACAATTTCCATGTAATCAAAACAATGATAGCATATCTGACAGGTAGAAAAATAAAGAACAAATGGAGACCAACCCAGCCTTCCAAAAGAAGGGGGGCAGTATTGTGTTATAAAGAGTGGAAGGAAAACAAAATATAAGAATGTTTTGTGGGTTTTTTTTTCTGTGTGTGGCTGTTTCCATCATTGGAGATGCCAAATGTTTTGTTTATGGCTTCTCTTTTCTTTTTCATCCTTATGATCTTACGTATTTGATTTCTTCTGTGCTGGCTTTGCCTGTGGAATAAGCTGACGATTAATTTAAGCAACTTCTGTGAAGCAAGAAATCCAAAAACTACGGATGAATAAGGTTTACTGAAGACTATAGGAATCTGGAATCTTAGCATATCAGCTACTTCAGTAGCTCAAAAATAAGTCCTTGAAGCAGGACTCCAACTTTCTTTCATTTTGTTTTCCTTTCTGCTGTTTGTAAGGCATTGGGTGGGCTGTCATGTTTTCATTGTTTCAACCATCAGATTTGCTATTGTGTTGTTTTCTCTACAGTAGCTATGTGAGAAAAGTAACTCACAAAAGTTACCCATATTGAAAAATCAAATAAATTTGAATTGGTTCATTGATTAAAAACCAGATACCTAATCAATTTCAAGGAAACAATTAATACGATGCAACAATATTTGTACACATTAATTTGAAATGAATTTTCTAGATAAATGGTTCATAATAAATGGTTTGTTCTTTTTTTAGCAAAAAATAAAAGAAGAATGGAAAAAACAACAACAGAAAGAACAAGAGGAGGAAGACCGAAAACAACAAATGAAGAGAGAAAGAGAGGTGATTCCTGCTCTAGGAGGATAAATCCCATGCATATCCTCTTATTGTACTCATGTTATAAGAGTCCTAAGTTACTTAAGTGAGATACCAGATTTTTAAACAGAGATTTGAGATGGAGAGTGCCAATCAGTTTGTTCAAAGAAATCTCATTTGGAGTAGGTCATATGAGTAACTTTTGTCCAAGAAACAGTCTGATTCCTGGGTAGTAATGTTTCAAAGGGAGAATATAAGACACCAGTGATGGCAGCCAGAGAAGACAGGGAAAGCAGGAAAGGATTATTGGAAGGTAGTTGGACCAGTGGAATATATTGTGTAGGCACAGCAATGGCAGCTGATGGTAAGTAGGGGCTAGATGCAGGTAATGTTGGTGGTTGGACAGGTCAGTGGGATATGCTCCTGAATGGGGGGAGGGGACTGTGTATATTGACAGTTCCATAAAATCCCTCCAGTTCCCTGTGGTTTTGTTCTGACTAGTTTTGGCCAACAATAACCTAAGCTTGGTATCAGCCAAACTTCATCTCTACAGAATTGGGGTTTGGCAGAACTTCTGAGTTCAAAATATAGCACACTTATGATTCTGGCTTACTAATTCTAAATTAAGTCATTATGGAAACTATTAAACTAATACTTCTAAGTGTAAAGGGACTGGCTTACACTGTAATTCAGTGTTAAATTGGAAAATAATATAGAATAATGGCCAACTTTACCTTTCAGACCTCTCAAAAATATATAGTATCCTTTTTGTACATTTGCTTCATCTTGCTATAGCTGGCAATTATAAGTTTTCTGAGGCAGAAAGAAAGACAAATCACAAATTTGCAGTACCCTTTCCTTGGACAATGGTTGTGACCAAGCTACCAGCTCTATTCCTATATTGGCAAATGAAGAAACTTCATGGCTTTTGGTACAAAAAGCAAGTAGGCTTCTTGCTAAGATACTAAGATGCAAGAAAATTATATGTCAGTTACATAAACTTTATTTAAAGTTGTAGCAAATAAAGATTAATCTTGTTTAAAGTTCTTAACATGGAATTATACTGCTGCGATTCCTTAACTTTTTTTTTCACTTAAAGATGTTGCAGTTCATCTTTACCTGGTTTATTCATCAAGACGTATCTTTTTCTATAGCTTGTTAAATGGGGAAGAAACATATTACAAAGATTTATTTTTATAGGCTATATAGAATTTTTGAAAGTAAAAAGTGAATATGTCTAATGCTCATTTCTTTGGCAAAAAAATTGAGATTTGTCATTTTATACTGTTTAAAACATTTATAACGTTTAGAAAAAGAGCTTGGGGCATAGAAATAATTTAAGTACAGAATTCTTCATAAAAACTTGGTGCTATAAAGACATCTGCCTTCAATATCATTTTAATTCCAAGAAGTGTCCTGGATCCCGAATGAGTCCTATAAGCTTTCTTAGAAAATAAAAGCTAGTGCTGTTTCATAGTGTGGCCAAAAAAGGTAAGAAGTGCTGGAAGGTGTGGTAGGGAGCTTATGTCTCCCATAGCAGCTCTTTTGTGAATGAGCAACATTTCCAAGTGGCCATTTTGCCTGAACACGCACAACATAATCCAAATATGCCCATGAACCCTGGAAGGTTAGCCCTAATATTTATCTATAAAAGCTGAGCTGGAATAAATAAACCTGATATTAATGTGAACAAGTATTGGACTCAGTGTGAATATTCCTCAGTGTGAGGAATTATATGTAATTGAATGATTTTGAGTATCACTTATTACAACTGAAGTTCTGATATATCATGAGAAATCAGAGAAATTCTTAATTACCCTTAGTGCTTAAGGTTGTGGCTTTTTAAAATACACTTAACTATTTTTGGCATACTTGTACTCAACTTTATTCTGCAACTCTAAGCTTTGCTATTCAGATATTATTTGCTCAGTTAAAAGTGCAACAATCATTGCAGGAAGTAAAGTTGAGCATATTTGACCTTGTAATTACCATTGAGAAAGTTGCATATAAATCAGTGTTTCTGGTACATAATTTGCAGAGTTTCTGATACAATGACATTCTGATACTTGTCCCCTGTAATATACCTACATTAGAAAGGGAACCAGTCTCATCCAAATTCAAAAGATTGAAGCAAAGAATTCATAATATATTTAACTCATTGCAGAATTATATTGCTAACTTGCAAAACTAAAAAATCAGAATATCTTCTACACTTCCTTTAGGGCTGTGTTTTAATTGTTGACAAAGGGAATGCAGAAGATGTGGAGGAAATTATTTAAAATATAATTTAAATGCTTTGTCTCTCTGTGTACAGTATGTTGTATGAGCGTGTACATACATGAATATAGTACAATAATACAGTAGAATAATATGTAAGCCTTCTCTCAGTTGAACTAAATAAAGCAATACTTAAAGCTGAGTATTTTGATCTTAACTAAACAAATCAGATGTCAAGATTCAAAGTTTTTACTAGTTCTGTATTTGCACCATTTGTAGGACGCCGTGCAGAAGATGTTGGATCAGGCTGAAAGTCAGGTATGTTTAGAGCAGGGACACAGAGCTTTTTAGCTAATGAGAAATATGGTTTGTAATTAATAATTTGGATAGGCAAAGAACTACTGCAAATGCAGGGATACCATCAAATGTGTGATGCTAGAATTTCTGTGGTGGATTTTGTTTGTTTGTTTTTGATGTGTTAACCTGCTTTTAACATTAGACTGAAAGCTTACAACTCTGGTTCCTTTTGTGGAAAGTTATATCTCTTTTTCAAGATGTTTTGGTACTGAAATTTAGTAGCTTAATCTGGACACTGGGAAAAGGCATTGGAGAACATGTATGGGTTGCCCAGTTCTGCTTTAGAGATAATATAAAATGGAACAGTGATACATATTTAATTACACTTTGCATCAGCTTTTTATATTGCTGCCTATCAGCTATTTAATGCAAATACCTTTCATAATTAATAAGATGCATAAATATTTGTTCAAAAGCATGCAAATGTGAATAGATAAATAGGTACCATGTTGGTGGGAAGGTAGTGTTCCAGGCACTTCAGTGTAAAATCATGCTGGCCACATGACCACAGAAGTCTCTTCAGACAACTCTGGCTCCCGGGGCTAAAAACAGAGATGGGCACCACCCCCTAGAGTTGGACACAACTGAACAGGGGAAACCTTTACCTTTATTTGGAACAGTGCACATATTAGTTGAAAGGCTGTGTGAAAGCATAAAAATATTTTAGTGCTGTTATGTATGTCAGTATAAATGAAGGAACAAGAAAAAATAATTACATATTACCTAATTCATAGGGGTACATTTTGGATAGCTTTATTTGATCTGTCTTCAGAAAGTAATATCAGCAATGTCATAAATTCATCACTAATAATGTCTTTTAGTAGGGAATTATGTCTCTTTGAATATTTTATAACATAGATTGTTTAAAACTGTGGAATGTAATGAAATTTAATTTAGTGATGAAATTTTATTTTCCCTTTATTTAATAAAGTTAATGATGTTTTTATAGAAAAGCTGATTTATTAGGTAAATGTACTCATCAAAATGCATTTATAAACTTTATTTTGTTTTTATTATACTGATATTGTTTTTGGGAAAACACAGCCAGAAAATGGAACTACTTGGCACAATCCTGAGCCCCCAGAGAATATAGGCACTGAGAAAGATCGTGCTAATTGCCCTTTCTATATTAAAACTGGAGCATGCAGATTTGGAGACAGGTAATTCAGTCCTAACTGAATAATTAAAATAACTAGTAATGTTTTTTTCTACAATGTTAATTCATATTTTAAACATTTTGGCTTATATCCAAAGGATGAAATTTACTCACTGAAAGACATTTCATTTTGAGATGAATACCCAGCTCTTTTATTTTAATTTAGGCATACATGAATTCCTTTTTATTCATATTAACCTGTGACATATTGTGTTCCATCCTTTTCCCCGGGAATATTGGTTATGTTGTTCTTCCTTTGCTGTTAATTTATAAAAAATGTTTTAACTTACAATAACACTTTTAATATTGTACATTTGGTGATGCATAGAATGGCAGCTATTGCAGTGTTTTAATAATTGATGAGCAAGCTTCTTCACCTGGAAAAGTGATTCATTTCTCCTCCCCCCCTCCCTTTTGTGTTCATCTCCAGATTAGCTTTCAACTTCTGGAGAAACATGGGAAACTGATTTGGGTGTCATGCACATCATTGAATGGGTAGTTCTGCTCAAGAAGGAGCAAAGGAGCCCATTTTGTGTATAAAATTAATGTGGGGTATAAAGTTACTGTTGCTGTGGAGTTTATATGAACAAGAAAGATGCCATGGTTCATTAATTGATTAGTTTCAAGAATTTTATACTGTTATTCAATAACAATAAATTCAAGTTTTAGAATTTTGGTTAATGGAAAATGCCCTCAGAACAGTTAAATGGTGAATAAGTAGCTCTGCTTTGCAGGAAATATTTTTATTTAATAAATTCCTTTTAATGGTATAATCTGACACTCCTAATATAGTGAAAAGGCTTCAGTACTGAGTCCTTAGGATGATAAATTATCATGCAAAATCTGTGATAAGGTATTTTTAGTCCTCTGCGATATTTGTGGCATGTGATTTCAGCCTCAAGCCATACCTCAGGGAAATATGGGCGAGACACCATATTTGAATGGTGCATCTAAGCATGAGAAAAAATGTATTCATTTTCAATATACAATTAACTATATTCTCTTCTTTTATTTTTTTGTGTTACTCAGAAACATTGTGACAACATTATTCCTATTAATTTTGTTCTGGAACTTAATGCAGGTCTGCTCATTTTTTGTCTTTTCTGGCTGAAGGCAAGAGTCAGGATATTGCATAAAGTAAAAGGAATTGACCCATACATTATTAACCAACATTTTTAATAGTGAGGTGCATGAATCTAAATGTAGTTCAGGACACTTTTTATAGACAAAAATAAAACCTGTATCCTGAAAGAAAAAGCATCATTTAAATGAATACATTTGAAATGAGCCATATATTTTCTTTTTACATCTTTTGACTGGCCAATCTCTCATCAGAAGCTTGCATTCTTCATTAAATACTCGACCATTTGGGGTATCAATAAGTCATTAATTCCTTTATAAAGCTCTCCTGGTAATCCATCCTGTCCCGGAGTTTTCCCATTAGCCTGACTCTTAATAGCTGTTTCAATTTCTTCTATTGTGATTTGTGCATTTAAAATATTTCTAAATGATTCTGGGACCACATCAAGAGATTGTTTTTGTAAATAGTTTCTAATTTTCTCTTCTTCTATATTTTTTATAGAATAAAGAGAACTAAAATATTCTTGAACTATCTCTAATTTACTTTCAAGGGTATTTACCATCTTTCCTTCTTTATCTTGAAGAACCTCTATTCGTCTCAGTTCATTTTCTTTTTTCAATTTATAAGTTAACCATTTACCCACTTTGTTAGCGTGTTCAAAATATATCTGTTTACTTCTAATAATTTTATCAGCCAATTCTTTTTGATCCATTAGGGTTATTTCGTGTTTTAATAATTTAATTTTTTCTTTTGATGAGTCATCTTGCGGATTTATTTGACTTTTTTTCTCCTCTTGTTTTAATTCTGTCAAAATTCTCAATCTTTTTGCTGTTTCGTCTTTGCTTTTCCTGATTGAATATTTTATTACTACCCCTCTAATTATTGCTTTTGCTGTATCCCAAAGGTTTTGTAATGAGGTATCTTGATTCTTATTTTCCAAGAAAAAGTATTGTAGTTCTTTTTGCAGTAAGTTGATAAAATTAGTTTCTTTCATTAAATTTACCCTCATAGCCCATCTCGCTCTTTTTTTTAATGTTGGTTTCCAATTCACAATTAAAGGGTGGTGGTCCGCCCAATCATTTGTACCTATCTCAACTGATTTAATTTCTTCTCCAATTTCCATCGTAGTCCAAAACATATCTATTCGCGACCATGATCTATGTCTGGGGGAGTAATAAGTGAAATCTTTTTCTGACGGATGGAGCTTTCGCCAAATATCTTTAAGTCCAAATTGATCAGTTAAATCATTCCAAGTTTGAGGAAGCGTTTTTTTGTATCTTTTTTCTTGGTTCCTATTACCAATTCCTGCTTGATAATCTTTTTTTGAATCTATGACCGCATTAAAATCTCCAGTTATAAAGACATGATCATAATTTAAGAAATCAAGTTTTTAATGTAGTTTCTTGTAAAATACTCTTTGATTTGTATTTGGGGCATAGATGTTGACCAAAAGTGCAATAGTCTTTCCAATTTTAATTTCAACAATTAAGATTCTCCCATCTTCGTCTGCATAAAGCTGTTTTGAAATTAAATTATTTCTATCATATACTACCACTCCTCTTTTTTTTCTGGCCAGGGACGCATATAGTTTCCCTAACTTTTTCTCTTTGGTCTTGAACAGTTCTATATTAACAGTTCTATACTAAACTAAACTCTTGGTTTTTCTCCTGCCATATAAACTTAGGTATATCTTCCTGTCATTGCTTATTTGGTGCACCCATTGTCCGGATAAGTATTGTTTAAACATCAGTCTAGTAATATAGTCGCTTTTAATTATAGAACTTCTATAATCAATGACAATTGTATTTTTTTCCCATCTGAACACATCCTTTTCAATTTGATTCCAGGCCTTATCACAATTATTTTGGCAATTCGTATTCTTTAGAACAATACCCAAATGTATTCCTTTTGTATCATTCCTTCTGAATCCCTTTATGCCATCAATTCTGTCTTTTGTTTACCAGAACTTCTGTTAGCTATTGAATTGAAAACTTGCTAATGCACTAAAAATCTGTTAATGTTTCCATTAATATTTTAAAATATTAATATTTTAAATATCTCCCAAAGGTTTTAGAATTACCAGAAAACTATCAGCAAAGTTCTTCTTACCTCCAGGCTTCTCTCTGTTGTGCTCTACGATACAAATTCTCTGATTCTATTTATTTCCTGGATTCGTTAATCCTGCTCAACTAAAGAGAAACTTTTGGTAGCTTGCCATGTTTTAACAGAAGATTTAGCTTTCCCCCTGTTTTTGTCAGCACTCTTTCCTTTTGCTTTCATCCATTTCCCTTTCTCTTTTTAAATTCTTGGAATCATAGGGCTAGAAGGGACCTACCACAATACAACAGAGTTGTACTCTTCTAGTCCTACCTTCCCTGCCCAAGGCTTTATACAATACAAGGCTTTATATAATACAAGGCTTTATACAATTCCAATTTTACATGCTCTCCCACGATCTAGGAGTTTCTAATCCCCTCCCTTTATGAACTTCTTCTAATCTCCTCCCTTTCTTCTGATCCCCTCCCTTTCTTCTAATCCCCTCTCTTTATGACTTCTAAGTGTTCAAGAATTATGAAAACCTGTTCTACTATCAGGATCTATTGGGGCTTTTCCCATGTGAGTTTTCTGATGTCTTCCTTTTGAGCAAAAATATTTCCACGCTCTATGTGTCTCTATAGCTTCACTTTTTTATGGACCTTTTCATGCCTTCCAAGGTGTTGTTTTCGGGAAAAACCTTTCCCACACTGCACACATTTATAGGGCCTCTCTCCAGTGTGCCCCTTCTGATGTCTCAGAAGTCCAGCAGACTCCACAAATCGTTTCTCACATTGTGGGCATTGATAGAGTGTGTCTCCAGTGTGAAGTCTCTGATGTCGCATTAGGCTTGACTTTCTGCCAAAATATCTCCCACATTCTGGGCACTGATAGGGTCTTTTTCCAGTGTGAATTCTCTGATGTCGAATTAATTGTGACTTGTCACCAAAACATCTCCCACATTCTGGGCACTTTTCATTTTTCTGCACAGGCTTGGAAGGCTCCTCTCCTTTGTGAATCCTCTCATGTTTTCTAAGATAATATTTGCAACGAAAAGTTTTTTCACACTCCAGACATTTATATTGCTTCTCTAAATGGCATCTCTGATGCATCACAAGTGCATCTTTCCGGAGAAAAGATTTCTCACACACTGAGCATTTATGGCGTTTCTCACCCGTATGAGTCTGGCAATGAATTCTAAGGGATGATGAACGACCAAATGCCTTCCCACAGTCTAAACATTTGAAGTTTTTTTCCCCTCTGTGAACATTCTCATGATTTCTGAGGCCTTGTATTGTACGGAAAAATCTTCCACACTCGATGCACATATAGGGCTTCACCCCTGTATGGATACTTTGATGTTCAAAAAGATGAGACTTTATAGAAAAACATTTATCACAATCCTTACATTTATATATTTTTTCTCCTGTGTGCGTCCTTTGGTGTCTCCGAAGTGTAGCAGAATCCACAAATCTTTTCTCACATTCTGGGCATTCATGGGATCTTTGTCCAGTGTGAATTCTCTGATGTCGAATTAACTGTGACTTTTCACCATAACATCTCCCACATTCTGGACACTCATAGAGTCTTTCTCCAGTGTGAAGTTTCATATGTCGAATTTGGTATTCCCTTTCGAAAAAACGTTTTCCACATTCTGGGCATTCATGGGGTCTTTCCCCAGTGTGTGTCCTTTGGTGTTTCCGTAGTTCAGAAGAATCCACAAATTTTTTCTCACATTCCAAGCATTGGTAAGGTCTCTCCCCAGAATGAAGCATCTGATGTCGAATTTGGTGTGTCCTTTGGGAAAAACGTTTTCCACATTTTGGGCACTGATAGGGTCTTTCTCCGGTGTGAAGTCTCATATGTCGAATTAGACATGACTTATAGCCAAAACATCTCCCACATTTTGGGCATTGATAGGGTCTTTCCCCAGTGTGAATTCTCTGATGTTTCAGCAGGTCTGATTTGCTGGAAAAAGATTTCCCATATTCTGGGCATGTTTTGCTTTCCTCCTTTGTGTGTGTTTTATTATGTTTCCAAAGAGATGAGCTCCGAGTGAAATATTTTCCACACTCAAAGCATTTATAAGGACTCTGCTGTGTGTGAACTTTCTC
>JANHFM010002163.1:108975-124513 GCA_032468115.1 Grayia smithii
AAATTCACCTCTGGGAACAGCTGATTGGGGGTATTCCAGGAGGCAGATCCACCCCCAGTCAGCTTTTTTCTTATTTTTCTCCCCAAAAACTAAGGTGCGTCTTATACTCCGGTGCGTCTTATACTCCAAAAATACGGTACTTTAAGAAACGACAATGTAAAACACAAGAAATAATGGAAAGAAACAGCTTTAGCAGTGTCCTTAGCATACTTAAAAATTATGTGATTTAAGTTGAAACACCAAACATCTAAGGGTGGTAACAGTTTTAAAATTTAAAACCAAACTTTGTAATTGAGATTATATAGCTTTTCTACCTAAAGAATTTCCTGCATTATGAATGACGTTCAGTGATGTACAACTCCAAAAATCAGGTACTGACTATTAGAGTACCCAATTAATTGAATTTAAACAGAAATTAGCATACATATTAATAAAGCAACATGTTTACATCCCTAAGGTTGATTTTATATCACTACTATATCAATTGTATGTAGCTATCAGAGTGATAGAAATAAGATAAATGAGAAAAACTATGACAACAAACACAAGTATGTTGTGTATGTTCCCTTTTATTCGTATCCATAATCATGTTTATACTTTTATCTGTTACCTAATACATGCTTGACAAAATAAATAAGTATAACTCAATCTCTAACGTAGATATTTCTTCTCAATTACCTAGTTTTATGCATTATCCTGTTAGTTTTCTGTAACGAGAATAACTAGTGTGGGAGAGTGATAAAGTCACAATTTTATATGGATCAATCTAGTGACAATAGATGTAACATTATTACATGAGATATAATAAGATAATGAAGTACTGAGTTTCCTCCATTTGTTTAGCTACCTAATTATATACAGGACTTTGACTAAAACTATTTTTACTGAAACAAATATATTTTTATTTGATTTGGGTTTCACAACCTGTATCACTAGTGACTTGAATAGTAATAACAGTCTAAAATGCGTATACAAAAGTTTTAACACTTAGAATGCCTGTGTTTATTGCTTGCACTTCTTTCCTCAACTGTATCAGTCTTGTAGGAATAATTAAACAAGTTAAGAGTTACTTTCCTAAGCTGTTGTTTCCTCCATTTCCCCGTATATTTTCAGCTTTTTATTATTTCCTCATATATTTTTAACTCTTTATTATGACTCCAACTTTTCTCACAAAAAACAATTAGTGTGTCAGAACCAGATATTCATTAGTATTTAAATAGCGCCAAGCTTAATGGATTGTCTTGAGTAAGTATTCATAAATCATTCCTACATTTGAGCAGAATTTTACCTTGTGGGTAAATATGGTATTATAAAAATTCCTGTTTCTGCAAGTGGGTCTACCTGAAGACCTGGCAAAAAAACCCAGTAACCAATGACATACCAATTTAACAAAATAAAGTTGTAGTGAAAAATGTTCTTCATTTCAAGATCATATTAAACAAGTACTTATTAAGGATAACATTTTAAAATTAATTTCATTACATTACTAATGATGATAATAACGCCCAAATAAGAAAATGTTTGTCCTTAATTTATGCTTACACTTCATTGATGAACATTTAAGTTTTATCCCTGTAATTAAGTGATGAGCAATGAAGTCCACCAAATAGTGTCAAAAAACAAAATATTTTTCTTAAGTTCTTAACAGGGAAGATTATACAGTATTAATGAAAAATATGAGATAAGCAAATTGTTGGGAAATGCCCAGGCAGGCAGGAAAGAAGATCAAGGGAGGAATTAGCCTTGAATTGTTGTGCAGTCATAAGAGATCCAAGACTGATCCTCCACTTCTAAGCTTCATGGGAACTTATCTATTACCAAAGAAAGACAAGCAGTCTGTGGAGATTCCTGCATTTTGGCAGAATTCAATGAAGTAGTTAGTTGAACTCTACACATGTGGCTCTGGTTTCTTGTGCCTGACACAAATCTGTCTTTGCCTAATTTTGCATAAATAGTCTTTACTGAAGAGGTCACTGAATATAATGCACGTATTATTTACATAAGCAAAGGAATAAAACGTATTAAGTAGAGATCAAGCTAAATACTTATTAATTTTAAACTTTTAAACTTTTTTTAATTTCTACTCACCTAGCAGAGTCCCTTATTAATATAGTAGAAATCCAACAGATATTATATTTCAAGACTCTACAAGGGAAGTATGTGGTTACAAATACAGTCCAGATGAAAAAAAGAATATGTATTATTCAGAAGCTCTTAAGTATATAAATGAATTCGGTGACAATTTTATTACTTTAAAATCATCTTGAGCAGATGCATGTACAATTAATTTCTGTGAGATCAGAACAGGAACAGAAGTTACAGATTTGTCATTACAAATTTGGTTTTACATACAAAATATTCTGAATATTTTTCTTCTACAACAACTTTTAAAAATAATATATAATATGGTTATTTAGTTTACTTCACTAAATTTCCTTCTATTATAGTTAGCATATTACATAATTAACTTCTTTCTAAATCACTGAGCTATAGAAGTAGGGATTTCCTTGGGAATTTTGTAACAATTCCTGACCTCCTGTCCATTCCTTGATTATCCTCAAGACAGTAACGTTCTTCAAGATATCTTGAGCATCTTCCCTGAAGCAGACAAACATGCACATTTCCTGCCAACATCTGTGATAGGCCACTATGTTAATAATTTATACATGGTAAACTTCCGCTTTGTCATTAATGTCTAAATATTTTAAATAAGTAAACCTTTCAAATAATCAGCTCCTTTTAGAACAGTTAATTTCCAAGAAAGCTACATTTTATCAGCAAATACAACTACATATATTTCCCTTAAATATCTATATTAAAAATTTCAACTGATAAATATAGGGACAGAATGTGATGAGAGATCAGAGTAAAATAAATACATCTATTAATATATCCCATGTAATGCTGGCCAACCCCCCCCCCCCATTGTTTCTATTTACATAGCAAACCAAGCACAATTTCCCTAAAGCAACATACAAAAACTGACTGCTAACATGACAGAGCTATACTCAAAACTCATTTTATCACAATATATTAATATAAGTATTATTATAATTTAAAGAGTATAGGTATGAAAGAATGATGAGAAAGTCATTATTTACTGCTCTGTCACCAAACTTGGATTAACAGGAAACACATTTCCGAAATTAATAAGAAATAGAGAAATATATTTCAGCTACTACTAATCCAAGTTCAAATTTTAAATCACTTTAGGGCAAGGGACTTTAGGTACTATACGTTAGAAAAAGTAGAGGTTATGGAATAATTAGCAGATCAGATATAGTTCCAATCCTTAATCTAGTTCTAAGACTAGTATTAAAACTATTTGATAAACACTTACTACTCACCAAATTACATTAGCTATAGCAAAATTATTTTTTTTTTTAAAAACCACTTAATAATAGCAATGACCACAAGTGTTTTAAAAAGAATCTAATTTTTGGATTTCAACATTGAAAAAAGTAAAGAGGCATGCAAGTATGACAAAATTATTCAATCATTCAATTAATTAAAAGGCAAAATGTAAGTTGAACAGAGAAGTGGCTAGATCCATATGAATACAGTTGTGTAGCAGCATAAAATATATAAAAAATAAAAACATTATATGGTAAAAATGATGAAAAGCTTTTCTGCAACTTGGAAGAAATTGAACAAAATAATGTGTATCAGCCCAGCATGCTGGTGTGCTTTAACAAAGAAACAAAAATTGTATACCTCTTGTAATAGATCTGCCTGTTCAATGGCCTTAAGAACATTTTTCTTGGAGGTCTCTTGAACTTCTCCTCCCAAGAGGAATTCATCCAAAATAAAATAAGCCTTCTCAAAATTAAAGATGATATCAAGTTCACAGACCTACAAAACATTAAAAAAGAAAGATGCAATGCCCAAACAGGACTTCTCTGCAACAACCTCTGGAATGCTTCCCTTCCAGAAGTATGGATAATCACCACCCCTGCAACACTGTTGGCACTTTGCAAACTAGCGAAAGTATTTGATCCCTGTGTATTCAATCCTTGAATTAGCTTCTTTATGGCTCATTGATTAGTGATTTATTCAGTATTAATTCATTAGTTCATTAATTAATTTATATTTATTTGATATTTACTGTTGTTATCTTAATAGTAATACAGGTAGTCCTTAACTTACAACCACAACTGAGCCCAAAATTTCTGTTGCTATGTGAAACATATGTTAAATGAGTTTTGCCCCATTTTACAACTTTTCTTGCCACAATTGTTAAGTGAACCATTGCAGCTGATAAATTAAGTAACACAGTTGTTAAGTGAAATTGGTTTCCCCATTGACTTTGCTTGTCAGAAGATCGCAAAAAGGGATCACATGATCCTGGGACACAGCAATCATCATAAATATGAACCAGTTGCCAGTTGAATTTAATCACGTGACCATGGGGATGCTGTGATGATTATAAGTGTGAAAAATGGTCATGTCACTTTTTTCAGTGATGTTGTAACTTTGAATGGTTACTAAATGAACTCTTGTAAGTCAAGGACTACCTGTATTGCATTTTTAATTTGACTGCTAAATCTGATCAGCAGCTGCAAGATCTTGGGTAACCTACATAAAAATAAAGGGAGAAAATTATGAATATATGAGTAAAGTAGCATTTTAAAGACAACATACAAAATAACTATGAACTAATCCTCTTTGCAAAAAATATTCTTTATTAATTATTCTATAAACCCTGACAATCTTCTTTAGCTACAAGACATAATGAAAAGCATTCATAATGAAAAACATTCATGTTACTCTGCTCCAGGGGTGGGTTCTACTTACCTTTACTACAGGTGCGCAATGGGAGCGTGTGTGCAAGCTCGCTTCACTCGCACTTCTGCGCACACACACAAGCTTCTGCGTATGCGCAGATGCCCAATGATGACATTGGAGTGGGTGGGCAGAACCTACCACCAGTTTTACTACTGGTTCTATAGAACCAGACAGAACCGGGAACAACCCACCACTGCTTTGCTTGCAAGCTCCATGGCCATCCAACTTAAAAAAAAATTAAATTAAAAAGTTAAATAAAGAGTTGCAAAGCAAGGTGCCAGTCTGTAACAGACTTGTCAATATCTCTTTGAATACACAGAGTACGCTGGGGTAAAGAATTGGAGATTTGGAGAAAGCTACTTCCATTAAATTGAGAAATAGGTGTTTTGTAACTGATCATACTCATTATGATGACATTTTGTAAACCGGCTATTTTTTCAATGTACACACTGCATATTTTCAAATTTTCAATTTTCTGCCATGAAAATATAGAAAAATATTTCATCCCTACAACAGAGATTTCCCTGAAGAATTCAGAACAGTATTTTGTCCAGTTTGTTCCTCTCACACCAGATAATCACTACTTTTTATGCTGTTTTATGGAATATGATTTTATTGATGGGCTTCAAGAGTGAGAGACAGAAATCTTTCTGCTACTCACTTTTTCCACTGAGAACCAATGAAACTACCTCTGAGACTTTTAAAAAGTAGAAAAAAATACAGGCAATAACTTACACTTCCAAAATATTTATCAAGTAATTCTACATAACGATGAATTATTTCCAAGGTTATTAATTCATTATCCTGATCTTCAATGGCACAGCAGAAATAGAGGCTTGCATATCTGTAAGACACATATTTAATTTAGCAGGGATATAACAGACTTTTGTAGTCTTAACTATATTTAGTAACAGTTTAACAAAAATGTTCAATCTTTAAAATAAAATTAAAATGTCACATTTGCAGACATTGACAATAAAACATTAGATTTAGTGTTTAAAAGTAAACCTAAGGTAACTGTAACTAAGAAAATGAGAAAAATGCTTTTAAAATCCCTTTTCTTCGCTTTCTTTAAATATTGGTTGTGAAGTATTGTTGTTAAGAACAAGACAGTTTGTTGAAAAATAAGTTTTTGATTTCTTCTAGAGAGGTGAGTATTTATTCTCATCATAATTTAAATTATCAGGTAGGCTTTTATAAGATAGACAGTAATACAAATTTGATTAATAAATACATCTTACAAAAGGGATTCTACTGTGCCCACCAACTGATGGCCAAATGAAAACAATAAAAGATGGAAAAGCACATCAATCAATTACAGTACAATTTACTGTTTCTACTTATAACCCAAACTACAAAACAGGCAGGTACAGATGGTCAAAGCTAGAAGAAACAAAGGAACAAAAGGGAAAGGTAGTTTTGACACCAAGAAAGCAGGCATAAAAGTGAAACATTAAAAATTTGCATAATTGTTAAGAATTTTCAAAAGGATTATGCTACTCTAACCCATTGGGGAGAACAAAGGGAATCAAAGACGAGCAGCAGTCCTATTCCGTTTCTACATATTCCTCAGCGATGCTCACAATAGTGCCCATAAGCCAGTTTGCACCACAATGTTGTTGTTTTCTCCAAAATGTTATGACATAAGTCCTCCTATGTTTTCAAGAACACTCAATTTCATTGTTCCTGTACCTGCTCTTTCAGTCTGACTTCGAGAACAAGTGTGTTTAACAGAGAGTTTTGGAATACAAATATCCAAAACGGCAAATATAGTTTTACCTCCACAAAAAAGATAAAAATTAAACATAATGTTATGTCAATATATTCATGAACTGGAATAGGCATAGCAACAGGTCAGCCAATCGGGGACTGTTTGTTACTGAAAAGTATTTGTTGTACAGGGCCAAAAGAGACAGTTTGGAGCCTGGGCATGGCTTAACTGTTCTGTGTATAAGCTTGAGGGCACTAGCTTCTCCCTCCTCCATTTTTGCCTCCATTTTGTGCTTCCATTTTGTATTGTGTTTGTACTTGCTATTTCTCTTCTCTACAATGGGGAAAATCCTACAAGGGTGTTGTATACATGTCTTATGTGTTACGTATACAAAGAAGTTTTGAATTCTGCTGAATTGTCTGATTGTGTGTGCTGCAATAAACTCTGACAGGTAATGGGCCCAGAGCACACAGAAAGACTGAACTGTAATTAAGCCAAGAGACTGCCTGTGTTAATAGAGAAACACAGAACAGAGAAGGCTTGCACTATGGCTGTTGTTGAATTCAAGGAGAGCTCTCTGCCTTGATTGGGAAAGAATTATATTATTTGTGCTGCAAAGAAGGAATGCTTCCTGAAGGCTAAGGAGCTCTGGGGTATTGTTATTAATCCATCCCAGGCACCATTAGCAGTTGCAGATCAAAGGCAGCATGATAAGGCATTGGCCTACATCATCTTAAGTTTAGAAGATGAACAATTCTTGAATGCAGCTGATTTAAAGATGGCAAAGGAGGTCTGGCTGAAATTAAGAAGTGTGCATGTGAGTGCATCAGCATGCACTATTGTGCAATTATGGAGACAATTGTACAGAGCCCATCTGGCAGCCACATGAGAATGTGGAGAAGCATTTGGTGCAAATGCAAACTTTATTTGTCGAGTTAGAACAGTGTGGAATGCAGATTCCTGAATCTCAGAGAGTGCTGTTAGTGTTAACTAGTCTAGATGAAACTTGGGACATAGTTTCACCCATATTTGAGTGCAAACCAGAGCAAGAGTTGCATATGGAGGCTCTAAAAGCTGTTTAATTTCTGAAGAGCTGAAACACCATTTTAGAAAAAGCCACAAGGAGAAATTCCTGAGGTTGGGGCCCAAAGAGCAGAGCAACAGACAAGATGCCTGAAAAAGGAAATTTAACAGAGTGGCTGTCTTCAGAATCCAGAAGAGTAGCAGAAGAGACCAGAATATAGCCCAGCAAAGATTTTCTAAACAGAAAGGCCAGGAACAATGGCGGTGATTCATCTGTGGTGAAAAGACTCATCTAAATAAAAACAGTTTACAAAGAAAAGATACAACAGATGGACAGGCTGTTGTTGCGAAAGTTAGCTATTGTAATAGCAGAGACAAATGCTTAATAGACAATGGGGCTAGTCAAACAATAATTGTTTAGAATTTAATAATTCTAAATTTTTTTTCAGAATAGATCCAGCTGGAGGAGATGCAGTAGCCTTGGCAAATGGCCAGAAGGCTAAAGTCATTGGAAAAGGCAGTGTGGCGATTCCATATCTGAAGGAAAAGTTTAGCAACATATTGTGTGTACCTGAAATGGAGCATAATTTACTGAGTGTCTCTTGTCTAGACCAAAAAGGGGTTTAGATCACATTTGTAAATAGGAAGTGTCTCATAAAGAGAAATGGGAATGTATGTACAAAGGGAATAAAAGAGGATAATCTTTATATCTTGCAGGGACAAAAGGTACAATGTACCCAAACATTTGGAAATGTGGCACAACATGATTCAAGTGTTCATCTCTTGCACAGAAAGCTTGGCCATGCTAGCTTCAGAGTTTTGCAAAAGATGCAACAGTTTGGAGTGTCAACTTGCAAACCTTTCAAGTTGCCCTGTAGGAGAGAGGGAGAACGGAGGGAGCTGCTTGATTGTTATAACTGAAACTACATTTCACAGATGCCTGTATACCGCAATCAGTAGAAGAGCTTTGAATTTCACAGCCAGCCAAAGTAGTTAATTGGAGAATGTGATTTATGACATGGCCAGGGAGGAAGGGCAAGACAGGGTCATGGGGGAACATAACTCTGTGTGGGGTTAGTTCTGACTACATTCAAATAATGCCGAGATGGTGCTCCTAATAAATGACTGTATTCCTTTTGAAGTTTGGTTTGTGGCTCATGAACTAATTAGGGCATCTTTTGGAAACTTCACATAGAGAAGGGTTAAACTTAAAAGGGTGTGAGGCATACTTGGACTATGCAGTAAGTCATCAAAGTCCAAGGCATTCCCAGTAAGCAAAACTAGCACAAGGCAGGCAACAAGAGGTCTAGCACTGGTGCATGCAGATTTGGTTGGGCCAACGCAAGCCAGTATGGGAGGAGCAAAGTATGTGCTGGTCATTGTAGTTCTGCTAGGTTCTGCTATTTACTAAAGAGTAAAATAGAGGTGCTACAGAAATTTAAGCAATGGGTAAGCTTCGTAGAAAGGAAATATAAACAACAGGTATGTCAGCTGCAAACTGACAGAGGTTCAGAATTCATGTCAGGAAGTTTTCAACTGTGATTGGGACAGTTAGGAATAAAACAAATGCACTAATCCATACACAGCAGCTGAGAATGGTGTAGCTGAGAGGTGAAATGGAGTCTTTACAAACAATGAAGGACTCACTGCTGGAGGATTCTGGTCTGAGCAGGTCATATTGGGGTGAAGCCATGTTGACTGCTAATTATTTAATCAATAGGCTATGGAGTTCCTCTATTAATAATACTCCATATGCTGTGCTATATGGGAGAACTCCATCTCTGGCACATTTAAGGGTTTTTGGAAGTAATGCATGGGAGTATATTCCAAAAGCAATCAGGAAAAAAGGTCAACCAAAGGCTAGAAAGCTCAGGTTTACAGGCTATGAGCCTGGCTCAAAGAGCTATCGATTTAGCAATGGGAGCAAAAGAATAGTGATTTCCAAGTCTGCTAGCTTTGCAAAGCAAAACTGGAACAGAACTGATGCCAATTTTCAGAACGATCCACTTAGTGATGGTGATACACTTAGTGAGGTTAACTCACTTAGTGACGGTGTCAGTGTTCAGGGAGAAGCTGAGAAAGATATAAAGAAATAGAGGGTTGAAACACAGCAGCAGTCAATGCCACACAGGTCAGAGCGATGGAACAAGGGGAATCCACCAGACAGGTATTCTGCTCGTGTGTAATGTGTAAGGTGTGTAAGGTGTGGTGTGTAATGTGTGGTATGAGCCAAGGAACTATAACGAAATATTGGAATTACCTAAAATTGAACAAGTAAAGTGGAAAGAAGCCATGGATAAAGAAATGAAATCCATGGGTGAACATAAAGTGTTCACATCTATGACTTTGCCAGTAAGCCGTAGGGTGTAAATGTGTATACAAAAATAAAGTACTACCCAACAATGAGGTCCATTATTAAAGCAAGGTTAGTGGCACAAGGTTTTTCACAGATGAAAAATGTGCACTATGCTGAGGTATTCGTGCCTACAGTAAAGAGTGAAAGCATAAGGCTGGCACTAGCATTGGCAGCAGCACGTGTCCATAAAATTTGGCATTTTGACATAACAACTGCATTCATAAATGCAGAATTAGAGGAAAAAATTTACATGGTTCAAGCACCAGAGTATGAAAGTAAAAGTAACACGGTGAATACATTGAACAAGGCCATTTATGGGCTGAAGCACTCAGCCAGGAATTGGAATATCTGTTAAGATAGGGCATTGAAATGACTTGGGTTCAAGAGTTGCAAGGCTGATGGTTGCATATACACTGGAAAGTTACAAAGTGGGGATTCTCAACTATTAGCATTTGTGGACGATCTTAGTTTCATTGCAAAGGATGTGTCACAGGTAAAAGAATTTGAAAATAAGTTGGAGAAGAAAATCGGCATTGGATAAAATTTTAATTAAGGCAGAGGGCAAGGAGATTAAAAGATTTTATCATTACCTCCTTGAAAGGGACATGTATGAGGAACAAGTAAAAGAAACAATGCTGGTTTGGAGTAAATGGTTTGGGTATAACATCGAATTGGATGATTGGCTAAAACTGTGGGATACTAATATTAGAATAACATTGGCGGCCTCGTACAAAGAAAACCTTTACAAAATGTTTTACCGTTGGCACACTCCGCCAACGAAGCTGGCAAAAATAAACAAGACAATTTCCCCACAATGTTGGAAATGTGGACATCCCATAGGATCTTTTTACCATATGTGGTGGGAATGTCCAAAGACTCAAAATTTTTGGTGTGTAATTAAAAAATGGCTTGAAGAGATATTGGGAATTCCGACTGAGATAAGACCTGAATTCTTCCTATTAGGTTTAATAAAATATAATTATAATAAAGATGAAAGATATTTTGCACTTCACTTCCTGAGAGTTGCGAGAATAGCCTTCGCACAGAAGTGGAAAAACGGGGAAATCCCATCAGAGGACGATATTATACAAAAAATTTACTTCTGTGCAGAGATGGACAGATTAAGCATCGAAATGAAGGACAAAACAGACTCATCTTTTTATAAAATTTGGCAAAAATTTTGTGCTTGGCTTGAAAGAAGGAATCACGGCAAGGAACGTCAAGGTGGAACGATGAAATGAATCGGACAATGTAAACATATACAGTAGATTATAGGAAACGATCTTCGTGTTTATTATTACAATTATATTGTATTAAGAATGATTACCGCATATAACATTACTAGTAAGATATTTGAACAATCGGGTGATATATACACCGCAGAAGTCTGACTACGTCCATTGTATGTGTATGTATGTATGTATGTATGTATGTATGCATGTATTTGTCTTTTTATGTCCATTTTAACATTTGTATATAATAAAAAACTTTTTAATAAAAAAAAAGTTGGAGAAGAAATTTGAATTAAAAGATTTGGGAGAAATAAACTATCTTGTTGTAAAGATACAAAAAACTGGGAAAGGTGGTTATGTTCTCAGTCAAAGAAGAAAAATTGAACAGCTGTTGGAGAGATACAACATGAAGGATTGTAATTCTGCTCCAATACCTATGAACACAGATTTTCACAACAATTTGGGTGAGGACAAAAGCCTGTGATCAAGAGATATTTTAGTTTGCAATAGGGAGCTTGTTATATCTGTCACCGTGATCCAGACCAGACATAGCTTGTGCAGTAAGCACCTTGAGTCGCTTTACTGCTACACCAATGCAATTGCATTGGATGGGTATAAAAAGGATTCTCAGGTATTTGAAGGGAATTGTGAATTTGGGTCTTCAAATACAGGTCTCTGAAGAATTAAACTTGAAATGCTATGTTGACAGTGATTATGCCAATGATGTAAAAACCAGACAGTCTAATTCTGAGATTGTGGTATTATCTGGAAGGACTTTAATTGGTTGGAAGTCCAGAAAACAAACAACTGTAGCCATTTCTATGGCAGACGCAGAATTTATTGCTCTGTCTGAACTTTGCTCAGAGGTAACTTGGTATGTACAGCTGTTAAAGGATTTAAACGTAAAAGTAAATGAAGCTGTAACAGTGTATGAGGATAATTCTGCCTGCATTAAAATGGCAACAGGTGACAGATTAAAAAATAGAAGCAAGCATGTGGACATTAAATATTGTAATGTAAGAGAAGCCATCAAATGTAAATTAATTAGCTTGCTTCACTGTTGTTCAGAAGACAATCTGGCAGATATAATGACAAAGCCATTGGGTGGAGTGCACCATGGGAAGAATATTAAGTTATTCGGTTTTAGGGCTATTCAGTTATGAAGGGAGGTGTGTCAGTATATTCATGAAATAGGCACAGCAACAGGTCAGCCAATGGGGGACTGTTTGGTAACCGATGTCAGCCTGGAAAATTTTGTTTGTGGTATTCCAAGCTGCCACTTTCTGAACTGTGGGAAACAAAGGGAGGGGGGACGGGTGAGAGGAAGATGTTAGCCATAATAGTGTTATATAATGGGATGAAGGAGGAGGAGTGTGTCAAGGTGGTAGGAAGGTGATTGGGCCTCGTGACGGGTGAAAGAGGGAGGAGAGAATGGGGGTATTGGAGAGAAAGCTGGGACTTTCAGTTTTGGGATTTTCTAGGATGTGCCAGTTACCTGTTTCAATAAATTGGACTTTTGAACAATGATTGAGGAGGAGTTTTTATTCAACAAAGGCTTACTGGAACCCTAACAACTACATTTTTTTGCCAAGCCAAGCCAATTGGTTCATACTCTGTATTGTAATGGGCTTTAGGAGGAGGACGGGATCCCATCTCCCCCAATTGTGAAGCACACAAGTGAAAAAGTTTACTCAATCAATTCCAACTTTGCAAGATCTTTTTCTTTCGCAAGAAGTTGGAATTGATTGAGTGAAACATGATGGAGAAACGCAATTGGAGCTGGGCTGGGGCAACTGTGGGCATGCCCACAGAAAGGGTTCTGCATGCCACGTCTGGTAGGTGTGCCGTAGGTTCGCCATCACAGGTAGAGGAGAAGGTATGGCAGAGCCTGGAGCTGGAGTTAAAAGAGGAATCAGCCTAGAGTCTCTACAAAGCTCTTCATCCCCTCTTGAATTCTGTTGATCATGATCTAGTGCTAAAAATAGCACTAACTATTATTCTTATACATAGGCATGAGTAATAATAAATCAGTTTCATTGGAACTTCATATATGGGCCTGATTTTATGGGCCTGATATTCATTTTTCAAGAGTCAGACAAATGTTAGCTTTTCTGCTGTCAAATTCAGGTTGATATAAACTGATAGTTGATGTCCATAATCATGCCCTATCTATCATCTATCATCTATCATCTACCATCTTTTTAATCTTTTATCTATTCCTGTTAGCTGCTCTAAATATTTTCCATTGGAAAACTGGTACAGCCATATTTCATATCATAAATAAAAGAAAGTACTATGGCTCTGAACAAAGATGAAGGAAATAAAAACTGAGGTCTTCAGTGCTATAACTCTGACTTTAGAAGGGGAAAAGTGAATATGGATGGATGGACTTACTAAAGCCATATATTACCTCCAAAATGTTTCCAGGTTACATTACCAAATGAAATAAGAATTTGGTTTATTGGTTTCCTTATTGACCCCATCAGATGTAAAAAGTTGCTTCAGTGTTATGGAAGTAGCAAGGTTATAAAAGAAACAATAGCCTGCTTTTGTTGGCAAAAGTTATAGAGAGCCATTTTCTCCGTGTTCCCTTCATACATGCCTGCATACCCATTTTGGTTTAATTTAACTTTGTTTTGTTATGGTATTCTTTGCCTTCACATCTTAACAATTTACTTCCTTCGTTCGATTTTGTCACTGGTAAAGGCAATTGTGGAAAACAAAAATTTAGTGAATTCATGTTTGTATAGATCAGGAAAAAAAACAAGTGTGGAATCAGTCTGATCCAGTCTGAATTATTGATTTACACTGCACAATCAATTTTATTTCAACCACCAATTTGACTTGAAAAGTTGTATAGATTTCATGACTGGAACCAAATTAAATTGCTGTATCAAATCTAATATGATTAGAACAGTGGTGAAATTAAAAAAAAAATACTACTGGTTCTGTGGGCGTGGCTTGGTGGTCATGTGAGTGGCTAGGTGTGGCTGGGTGGTCATGTGAGTGGCTGGGCATGGCCAATTCAATGTCACTCCCACCCAGTCACATGACCCCCCCCCAGCCACACCTACCCAGGTTTTGTGGTTCGCAGTGTTTTCTGTGGGAAATGGATCATGTGACTGAGTCGATGTGGCCAACTTGATTGGTCTCACCCTTAGGAAATTTCTCCTTAGTTCAACTCACAATAAAATAGAACAATAAAATAGCACTGTTTCAATATTTAGAATAGAATAGAATAACAGAGTTGGAAAGGACCTTGGAGGTCTTCTAGTCCAACCCCCCGCTTAGGCAAGAAACCCTACACCACTTCAGACAAATTATTATCCAATCTCTTCTTAAAAACTTCCAGTGTTTTTAAGTGTTGCAGCATTTAGAACTTCTGGAGGCAAGTTGTTCCACTGATTAATTGTTCTGTCAGGAAATTTGAGGGGCTGGTACAAAAATGAGGGAGTTGATCTAGTTTCCAAAGCACCAAAAGGCACAAGAAACTGGATGGAAACTAACCAAAGAGAGAAGCAACCTAGGACTAAGGAGAAATTTGAGACCAATCAACCAATGGAATAGCTTGCCTTCAGAAGTTGTGGGTGCTCCATCACTAGAGGCTTTCAAAAAGAGTGAGGGAAGTACATCTCCAAAGGACAGTGCCAGGAACCACTAAAACAGCCATTCCCCTTTTTAAAATAAGTCAGCCCCAAAGCAAACACAGCAGCTGAGAGGGAAACTAAGAGCAGCTGCTCAGGCTAATTGAAAGCCTGGGTGTGCTGCCAAAAGCCGTTAACCCTTCCAGCTCTATTATTCTGTGTTCTCTATGTTCTAAATTGGGTGCTTCACAGCAGAAGCAATACTGTGGCTGGACCACACATGCATTAAATTGTATGATCAAGCTGCATCGTTGTTCCCTCCTGTATCTTTTCCCCCAGGGAGAAACAAGAAGTAGCCAACACTGCAGCAGCTATAAAAGGTCTTGGGAAATTCCACGGAGTATCAGCTGATCACAGAAGTGTTACTTACTCCTCTTTATAATGAAAATGTTTGTAATCTTGTCCTTCTTCCTGGAGGGAAGAGGTTATCCCATCCCTAGATGGGTGATTGATAGGTTTCCCTGCCCTAATCCTGTCAGTTTCTGTTGTTTATTGACTGGATTCAGTGTGTATCGTCTGCATTCCAGCTAAGTGGAGCTATTAACTGAAGGGAGGGAGAGAGGAAAAAAACCCTCTCTTGCACTTTATTTTTAACCAGTTCTCCGAACTGCCTAAGCAATTTACTAACAGTTTGGGCAAACTGGTGAGAACAAGCTGAATTTCACCTGTGGTTGTTAGTCAAGAACTACCCGTATACTCTAATAATAGGTAATAGAATTCTTTATTGGCCAAGTGTGATTGGACACACAAGGAATTTGTCTTGGTGCATACTCTCATGGTGTACATA
>JANHFM010002165.1:139818-156277 GCA_032468115.1 Grayia smithii
ATGGAAGGCTGAGTCAACCTTGAGCCGGTGAGATTCGATCTGCTGAACTGCAGCTAGCAGTCAGCTGAAGTAGCCTTGCAGTACTGCACTCTAACCACTGCGCCACCTCGGCTCTCAGGAGGATGCTGTTATACTTAAATGTTGCTTGCACTTTCCATAAGCATCTAGTTGACCATTATGGGAACAGCTGATTAGATTAGATAATCTTTTGGATGAATCACAGTACTCTTATGTTCTCATATTCTTGGTCAAATATATATTTTAGATGATAAAAATCTCATAGAATCATGCAGTTGAAAGTTACCTTGGAGGTCTTCTAGTCCAACCCTTTGCCCAAGGGAGGAGCCCACATACCATCCCAGATAAATGGTTGTCCAATTTTTTTTCAAAGCCTCCAGCGATGAAGCACCCACAACTATGGGAGACAAATTGTTGCACTGCTTAATAGTTTCATTGTCAGAAAATTCCTCCTTATTTCCAGTTTGGATTTTCTTCTGATAAATTGTTACCCATTGCTTCTTGTCCTACCCTCACGTGCTATGGAGACTATATTGATGCCTGTGGCAACTTTTCAAATACTGGAACACTGCTATCATGTCTCTCCTCAGTCTTCTCTTCATTAAGCTAAATATACCAAGTTCCTTCAGCCATTTTTCATAGGATTGAGCCTCCAGACTCCTTATCATCTTTGTTGTTCTTCTCTGTACTCTTTCTTGGGCTTCAACATCTTTTTTGTACTGTGGTACAGAGGACCTTTTCAAATGAAATGTAAGTCATTGTCATATTCTTTACATTTATATAAAGGATTTTCAATTTCTGAATATCTTATTTTAATTTTGGGGAGCTTCCCTCTCTACTACTAAGAAAATACCTATATTATGTACTCCTGCCAAATGAAAAGCTTGGGCAAAATGCTGTTTAAGCTCAACCTCCATGGTGCTGAATACCTAAGACCTTTGATATTGTCTTTCCCTTTCCATTTTCTTATAAAACCAATTCATGAACAAAGAGGGAATAAACAAAGAACAAAAAATTAAAAGAATTTGGGTGTTCCAGATGGAAATAGCTGAAAATAGCCAAGGAGCACAATGAACAGGTAGCAATCTCTAGACTGTGGCTCCTTAAAGGACCATCTTGAGCCCTTGAACTTAGTACATTTCTTCCTTAATTAAATCAACCAAGATGTTATATGAGTTTAGATTTAATCTAAGGAAAAGGGACATTCAGACCCACATGGCTGCCACCCTGATGATATTCTGAAAGTCTTTGAAAACCTGACTCTTTTTCCAGGCTTTGGGGTAGGGTAGATGTTGAGTTGTTGAGTTGTTTTTTTTGATATGCCTTATGTTTGTTTATTTTTTTATGCACATAATTCTTTTTCTTACTTTTTAAAAAAATGTAAGGCATCCAAGCCATCAGAAGTCAGCCCAGCCTTTAAATTTAAAGATATAAATGAATAATCTCTGAAGTTCATTGAAATATAACAGGATTTTCAACTCTGCCTCTGAGCTTTGAATTTAATGAGGAAAAGGCAAAGATGTTTTTTGGAGAAGCAGTGACAGTCAAACTATCATTGTTTGTTGGGGTGAACAAGACGTGTTACTCCAAGTTCACTGAGTTTACAATTCCCTCAGATTTGCTATTATTAAAGAACGTTAGAAAAGTGCATTTCTTTTTGACATTTATTGAGTTTAACAGTACCCCAGAATTATTCTGGTAACCTTGGTATACCATTGTCATTTGGTACAATTGATAGCCAAGTAGAGGCTTTCCTGAATTAAACAACTAGCACCAGGGATAGCTGTAGCAAGTGGCAGAACCTGGGTGACTTCATCTAAATTCAGAAATTAAGCAGGGTCACTCCTAGTTAGTACTCCCGTGGGAGATTACCAAATATCCAAAGCTATAAACTAGATTGGAACTCAAGAATAACTCTGAAAGGAGTTAATGGCAAACTCTGCTTTATTATTGCCAAAATAACATTACCTAAATGTCAATGAAATAACTGCAACTTGGGCATAATTTGAGGAAAAAGAATTAACCATTAAATCTAGGGAGCAGATCACAGGTATGTGAGATTAAAGTGTTTATATAAATGTTTACACACACACACACATACACACACACACAAACACACACACAATATTTATATAGTATATAGACACACTAGATATACTAGAATACTACTTTAAATGAATCAGTACAAAGATGTTTCTCTTTGTCAAATAAAATATTATCTTAGCTGTTCATTTTTTAAATTGAGATATTATTTGCTCTCTTCTGTGAAAATGAAAGATTTTGTCTTAATTTGGACAATTACTTATTTAGATCAAGACTGTAAAACCAGATTTGAGGGAAAGTTATATTAGAGCATTAGTAGTAAATTAATGATACCAGTTATCTTTCTTTTAACAGCTTTCTAGAAAGTTAGCAATGCTAATTGCTCACACTTGAGCCTTGGGAGTCTCTGAACAGGAAACTATGAAGATTGACGGACTTTTGCTGTCAGCAACTCCCCTCAGATCTTGCTATATTTTATTATTTCAGAAATAATACACAGTTATCTAGAGATTCTTCAGTTTCAATGAGGCACTGACTCTATTTCTGCTAATATTCATTCACATTATTTATTCTTACTAAGGGAGAGGGTTATTTCTGTCACATTCTCAGGAAGATTTAAAAAGTGGTAGCTTCAGCTCACTGGAATAAATAATTTTTATGTTGGGAAGAGGGGAAATAGCAAAGCGAAGCACAATAAACTCTAACTGGAGGTGTGAGTCCAGCTTTCTGGGCCCAATGCATTGTGGCCCCGGTTTGTAAGAGAATTTAGGCACTAAACCCTACCTCAGTGGCAATAATTGTAATGATATGGGGGAATGACCTTGGGAGACAGGAGGAAGAGCTGCAGACTAAACAACTGTTATGCAAAATATATCTCAGTCCACTGAAGCAGCATTTCAGAAGGAACTGTCCCTAAAGGAGGGGAGAAATACTGTCAGGCTTACAAGATTCTGTTAATGTAACCTTATAATAAAGATAGAGTTAGTATTCATACTTTGTGCTTGTTGTTTGAACTATCTCGAAGGACAAACTTCAGTTTTACAAGTCTCAAAGTATTTCTCCCCTCTTTTCTTTCTACTCTCTTGAAAACTAGGAAGGGTTCCTTCTAAAATGCTTCCCACACCCCCTTTGCTTCTGTGGGCTGAGATATGGTTTGCATGACAGGTGTCTAATCTATATCTTTTCCTCCTGTCTCCCAGGGTCATACTTACACACAGTACAGTAATTGAGGCCAGGTGAGGAAAGAAGAGTCACAGAGAAACTACTTCCTTGCCATTCCTGCAGCCCCAGGCAAGAACTCAGGAGAATAGGAAGACTGGCTAACAGAGACAAGACCTGCTAGAGTTCTGCTTCTATTGTATAGTCCGTTTCTACTCCACCCTATTTACATAAAATCTGTAGTAGCAGCATTGAGGCATTTTTCCTCTCGTACTTCCCCCTTCCTTCTGTGCTGCTCCTTCACTAGGGCTCCTATTAGGACCCTAGTCATATGATCAGATGTTTTGAAGGTGTGAAGGAAAGAATATCCAGAGCCCTCAGTGCCCTCAAGCCCCATCTCTCCTGCCTTTGTTATTTATATGCCCCTGGCTCTAGAGACGTATCTACATGTCCACACCAAATTAAGAGTTCAGTGTTTTGCTGCATCTCAAAGAGAAGTGAATGTATTATGGCATACAGTAAGCATTTGTTGGTTGTAAACCATGAAAACTAGAGCAACAATTACTTTGTTGGCCATCTAGCTGTCACATATCATACAGCTCCTTGCTATGCTTGCCGCCAAAAAAATAACCTGATTACCTCTCTGAATGTGTTGGCTCTAATCCCTGCCTCAAAAATCACATGCATGACATGATTAATGGGTTTAATTGTTAATGCAATTGTTTTATCAGTTGCCTCATTATATATAAGGTAACCATAGTTGACCATAGTTGAGCTGCAGAAATGAGGAAACTACTAAAGGCAACACATTGTGTTGTCTTCTACTTTCTTCTAATGTTTTGCAGCTCAGATATGTCTTAGCTTTTACCAGCTAGTTAATGAAAAAACAGATTTAGAAACCATAGAATTCACTTTTTTGTATGAAAATGGGATTTTCAGCTCAAATGCATGAAACAAGACATCATTGTCCGGTGGCTAATCAAAAACTTAAAATTCTCTTTTCCATAACACTAACAGGTAGTCCTTGACTTATGACCACAATTGAGAGTAAATTTTATGATGCTAAGTGAGTTTTGCCCCCTTTTATGACCTTTCTTGCCACAGTTATTAAGTGAATCACTGCAGATGTTAAATTAGTAACATGGTTGTTAAGTGAATCTGGTTTCTCCATTGACTTTTCTTGTCAGAAGGTCACAAAGGGTGATCACGTGACACTGGGAAACAGGGTCATAAATATGAATCAGTTGCCAAGCATCTGAATTTTGATCATGTGACCAGAACATGCTGCAACGACTATAAGTGTGAAAAATAGTCTTAATCCACATTTTTCAGCGCCCTGGTAACTTCAAATGGTCACTAAATGAACTGTTGTAAGTCGAGGACTACCTGCATTGTGTACAGCACACAATAAACAAAATAATAAACCTTTTAAAGTTACTAGGGAGCAATAGCCATTGTTAATGCTAGGAAACATTCATTAGGAATTCTTTCACATATATGATTGCTAGTATTTACATTTTGCTGCTGTTTTATTTTATTTATTTTTTGCTCTGTAACGTAGATGTTCTGGCCAAGTGGGAGGAGACAAAAGAAAAAAGCACAACTCTTCTTTTCAACAGTGAAGCCTGTGGCCTTCAGTCACAGCTCCCTCCAGTGGAGGAAAAGCTGAAAAATGTGGTAGAGGGTCTGCATTGTTCAGCTTCTGCAACTGACTTGGCCTCTGGACAAGGAGATGACATGCTGGGATTCTCCAAACCAAACACAATTTTTAGAAACTCTGAGTTCTGAAGTGAGATTAATAGTTTTACCTTTTGCAGATGATCCTGCATGTGGTGGAAACCAAGAGGACAAAGAAAAAACAAATATTTTTTTTGCAAGATGATGCTAGCTAATGAATGAATTAAGCATTTTTATTTGTTTGTTTTTAATTTAACCAAATGTTAACTGTTGCTCATTACGAGAAAGTGTCTTGAAGCAAAAACATGTGCTATTACAATAACGCTAAAAATATAGAATCCATAAGCTGAAGAAACATAGATGCAGAAAGGGATTATTAGGCCTGCCTTATAGAGAGCAGAAAGTCACAGGGTCAGTGACTTTTTACAAAACCTTCCACAAAGCTGAAATTTGATTCTCTCCAGTAGATGAGAAACTGCTAAATTATATCTACTTGCTATTATTATTATTATCATTATTATCATTATCATTATTATTATTTAAACATCTATCTTTGTCACCCACCATTTGGTCAAATAAATAGCCTTCTCATTCAATAGCCATGCTTAAGAATTCTTAGACAATCTCTGGTTATAAAAACGCAGGGTTTGTAAGAGCAATAACATTCTAGGGATTTATTTCCGAAGGATGTAATCTCATCTTTCTTTCCAAACAAATTTTAAATTTTATCTTCTGTGTCTGACCTAGGGGCATGTAACCAAATACTCGTGTACAGAAATTACATATAAATGAATCTGGAATTATAAAAACCAACCTTGGAATTTCTGTTTCTTTAATTCCACATGATTGTCAGAGAGCAAAGGGAAAAGTGGGGGGGGGGGAAAGCTTCGACTGATACTCCTAGTTTAATGCTGCTTACTGAGTGACTGGCATAATGATAAGTGATAGTAATTTCCCTTAAAAACCTTAATGAGCAGATCATTACTATAGAGGAATGGGGAGAAAACTTTAATCCCGCAGAGGCAGCTTTCCATGGTTGGCTGTGCAATAACCAGACCGAACTCTCAATGAGATTCCCAAGCTTGTGTTCCCTAGATAAAATTTTCTCTCACTCCACTTTTGCAAAGGTAATGAGGAGGTAATGAGGCTTGACTTGACCGCCCCCCCCCTCCTCCTCTCCATACTTGATTCTCTCCATTCCCCCAGCAAGTTCCCATAGGATAGAGTAAGATGTTGGATTTCTATAAAAGCTGTGCTGAAAGATAGGTAGGGAAGGTGAAGTTGCCACTGGCTTTGGCTTCTGCATGAATGAGGAAAAAGGGCTCCGATAAAATTCAAGTCTCTTTCAGGTCTGTCAATTCGGTCTGATAGTTTCTACCAGCTAAGACAATCTGACACCGCACAGATCTTGTCAAGCCTGTTGACTGTTTATTTTGTCACTCGGCTGACATTAAATACTGATATTTCCATCTCTCCGTCCCCACCCTCCTGGCTTCCCCTCACTCCCCCGCCCGGCTACGTTGAATCAAAATCAATAATAAAACTCCGAAAGGTAGGCAGAAGTGTTACATTAGATCATTAGCTTAATTTGAGCTGAAAGGTCTTTGTTGTAAGTTGGGGGCGGAAAGGGACCTGGGGACCTCAGCAAAGTATTTTGCTGGCAAGCTTGTTGAGATTTGATTGCCTTTGTTGTGATAATCTAAAATTAATTTGCACTTGAACCCATCTTTCTTCTGGGCTCAATTTAAACACTGTTATAATTATGCACCCGGCATGAAATTGAGAGCAGACACTGATATGACAAGTCTGATTTTTTTTTTTTAATTCCCCAGGTACTAAAGGCTTTTTCCCTCACTTATCTCACAAGGTAATAAAACAAAATGTTCCAGTGCAGCTTATGCTTAAGAGAGGTATTTGCCTGAGGGGAAACAGTAATAATCAGTGTATTGCTACACATTTACTCATGTAGTTTCTCAGTAGGTCAATCTCTTTCTTTTAAAGTGATGTTAAACTTCTGCTAATATTAGTTGATTTGTCCCTGGTACCCTTTTTTCTTTCCTTTCCTTCATTTTTGCAAAAGTAAAATGGTTAGAATGAGAGGTTTCGTTCTAGTTCACCAGCTTGCCATCGAAAAGACTTCTGTCTCCAACATCCATTTTGATAGGTATGAAAAAAGGCCATTAAAGCACCCCTCCTAATAGCAACAGTGATCTGAGCCAGCCATCTTCCTTGTTCTTCCTGTGAGATAAAGGATCCTTATCAGCATTCTTTTCCTTTTAAACCAGATTAATGATTTTGGTGAAGAAACTCATTAACTACAGTAGCCTCCCCTCCCCCCCCCTTTTTTTTTTTCTAATGCAGGTGGACTTCCTCTGGATTTCTGATGTTCAGAAGAAAAGCGGACAAGTTCAGTATTCTGGGTGCATGTGCCTCTTGAAATTGGCTTAAATGAATGGGACTTCTTTCCAGAAAGAGAGATTTTTGAAGATCTGGATTCAAAATTCCATTTATTGTGCTCAGGAGGAAAATATATAAAAACAGAAGGCCAAAAAACTGTCTCAGGCATAGAATACATGGCAAAATGAAGAAAATTCATGCCTAGGCATCTGCAAATGGTGATACAAAATATTTCTGCCTGAAACCTCCAACATCAACTAGTATAAATGGTAGTGACTTAGAAGAACTCCAGAATATGCCAGTTCCCTGCGTCCTGATAAAATTACATGGGGTGGTAAAAATAAATCATATCTTAATTTTTAACTTACTCAGGTTTATAGGAAGTGAACCAAATATAGTTACTTTTTTTTATATGTAACTGAAGCATTCATTCATTCTCCTTCTTATATCCATGAGAATGCAGTAACCAGAGTAGTATCAGGAAAAAGAGTATTAGTGCAGTCCATCCAGTCATTAAATATTTCATAAAAGAATAAAATGAAGCTAGCACCTCATTCTCATTACAATTCTTTGATTGGTATGAACAACGGTATACCCAAAAGTTTTACATTCATCACTACTAATGTTAACCTATTGATTTCACATTTGAACTCCAGATATCAGCATAGATCATAGAAACTGAAAAGGAAAAATCTAATTCTTTACAGCAAAGATTCAGTGACCTATACGTCGCATAAGAGCAAAATTTGTTTGTTACCAGGAGCCACCATAATTCATATTTTACAAATTAAAAATACAAAATAAAATGTAGTTGCATTTTGAGCAGCAGATCTCATACTATTGCTGAATGCCTCAATTTCTTTCTGAAACTACACAAATATATCCAATGTATGCAAAACCATTTTGTTAGCTGTTATTTCAGTTCTATAGATAAATTACCTATGGATACCAAGATACTTTTAAAGGGCCATGGAAGTGTTAGCCACTCAATTTCTTATTGTATGCTTCCATATACTCTGGAATATATTGTATTCAAAACACATAAAATTTCATTTCATTCTAATAATCATGGTGAGATAACAATATAAAGAAATCCAAATCCAATAGTGTAAAGCAATATCTTGTTTTATTGCTATTGTAGAACATGAGTGAAGTGTGACAGTGGTGGGATTCAAATAATTTAACAACAGGTTCTGTGGGTGTGGCTAGGTGGTCATGGCTAGGTGGTCATGGCTAGGTGGTCATGTGACTGAGTGGGTGTGGCCAATTTAGCAGTCCATTTTACCAATTTAGCAGTCCATTAAATAATACACACAAATTAAACTTTAATATGTTTTGTTCCTATTTGCTTTTGTTTGCATGTTGCCCTTTTGGTTGACTTTTCTTTTTACTAGATTGTTTTTTTTAAGTTGTTTAGGAGTCTAGTGGTCCACTTCAGAAAACTCAGTTTAGCAGCAATTCTTCTCAGCCCCAACGAGCTTACAATCAACATCTCTCTCTCCCTCTCCCTCTCTCTCTCTCTCTCCCCCTCTATCTCTCTCCCACTCCCTAGCTTCGTCTCTCTGGAAAGAAAAGTCTGCTACAAGAGCAAATGGGGGTGGGGGAAGAGAAACCTTGCTGAATTCCATCCCATTCCCATTCCCATTCCATTCTGTCCTATTTCCATTCTATTCTATTCACATTGCAGCACTCTCAATCCACTTTTGGAATATCACTGGTTGTCCCGGAACTTCCTCCGCATGTCTCGAATGTGCACAATAGGCTCGGCTTAGTTCAGCCTGAACTAAGAAGCAGAGGCAGAGGGACACCATAGCCGCCCAACACATGAGTCCCTGCACAGCTGCCATTGGACCCTGCCAAGGGTGGGGCCAGGAGGCACCTCTCCCAGAGGCTGAACTGTGCTCGGCTCCCAGTGTTGTATAACTCATGCAGCCTTCCCACCATGCAGTTTCAGAGGGAAGGGAAGGAAGGAGGCTCATTTGGAGCAGCTGATGCCATTGGGCCCGGGAGCAAAAGGTGGCTGCCTTGTAGGGCAGAGGACTACCGGCTGAGGAAAGAGCTTGAAGATTTTCCACCGTCGCTGCACCGATGGGGGAAAAGCCGAAGGGACTCCCAACAGAGAGGTTGTGCCTGCTGTGTAATTATGCATCTATTCCAAGAGTCATGCTTAGTGCCAGGATGGCGCTCTCCCCTGAGGGCCACCTGCTTGCCCCCCCCTCCACCATGGCCCGACATCCAGCCCAGGACTGGGGGATGCACCACTTCCGGACTAGTTCGGCTGGCAGGGGAGAGTGTTGCACTAGGGTTCTGCATGCTCTTGGGCTTCCCTGCCCTCTCTGCTTCTGCTCTGCTTTGCCCAGGATGAATGTAAAGCACACAGGTACCTGGCACTAAGTGTGACTCTTGGAAGCGATGTGTAATTACGTGGCAGGTACAACCTCTCCTGTCGGGCAAACCTTAGAGCTCTTTCCTCAGCGAAAGGCACACCCGTTTTTTGGCCAGCGGAGTGCTTACGGTGGCGGGGGAGGACAAAAATGGGCCCCTTGGAGGCCTCCTGGGAAAATTAATATGCCCTCTGGTTAAGCAAACCTGAGTATATAAATGCCTGGTCATTTCCTTTCAGGTCCTGAACAATCTGGAAAGAACAACTAAGGGCTGTTTATGTTGTTTAGACTTGTGAATGGTATTTTGCATTACGTCAACTACAATGGTAGCAGTTTTGCACCTGTCACAGTGAAATCTTCATAGCAAAGGTAATTAGTCATCAGTTATACTGCACACATATCTGTAATCACCATGATTCAAGCCTTCTAAAAACTGTTCAGTTTAAATTGTTAACTTTGTTGTGAATCCCTGGAGGTGTTCCCAACTCCTTATCACATCTGCAGACTAGACTAATGCCTAGGGAAGCAAGTATGTGGTTTGGTCATCATAAATTTGGGCTTAAATTGACTTTTTACCGATAACACCATAGCTTTCTTTATTTGTATTCTTGATAAGACTGTAAGCCACCCAGAGGATACCATGTGGTAAGATGAATGGCCAATAAATTTTACAAATAAATAAATAAATAAATAAAATTTACAGGATAGTTACCTATCAGAATTGAAAATCAGCATAGATTGGAGAATAATATTTTGTGACCAATTGGCTCAATGTTTCACCTTCCTTGGGCTTGAGGGCCCTGCTGTAGCCGGAACAATAGGCTCCTGCTAAAGATCTCCAAACAGACCAAATCTCAAACTTCTTCTTGTGTGGGATGGATTTGATTGGAACACTATCCTTCTATGCCACTTATTTAACTGATATTTTATGTCCATCTCGCTGAAATATCTTCACACTTACCAGGTTCAATGAGCCACATCGCTGGAAAGAAAATTTAATAACATTTCTCTGCATGAACATTTAAGCCCTTGCCCAGTGGGGAAAAAAAGAGACCCTTTCTCAGGTTCGCCTTTCTATTCAGCCTGGCAGGCAGTTCTAATAGTGTCACTTCTAACCAACAGCCCTGAAAGTTTGGAGGGGGAGAATATATTTTAGTTGACAAGAGTTTCTCAGATCTTCAGAAGGGTAGCCTATTTTTGTACAATTACCATTGTCATTCTTTAATACTATAGCTATTCTGATGATGTTTTATTTTGATATATACTACCTGCTTTTAAATGTGAATCAGTATGGTCTTTATGTATGCAGTTAAACGTATTTGCTCTTTGAACATAAATAATGATGATGGTTTTAGGGAGAGACTCAAACAGAAGGAAAAGTCAACAGTTGGAAGCAAGCACCAGGAACCAGAAAATTGCAGGAGGTAATGAGGTGCCAAATGTGCTAGATATTGTGTTGAAAAATCCCATCCTTTTGGATAGGTTAAAAGAAATCTCTGAAAAGTGTGTATGTTATTTATTTTATTAGGGGTTGTAATATTAATGACCCACAAACCCAGATTCACCGTTTGAATCTTCCATTTTTCTCCTCCCCTCCCCACATCAAAATAGTTAATAATCTGAATGTAACACAACCTTCCTTTGAAAGGGAGTGTAGGACAGGCTTTTGAAGGGTAAATGAATGGGGCTTTTTGGCACACACAAGAAAAGCTCCCAGCAATGTGAAGGAGGTCAAGTATAGACAGTTAAATTAGGTCATAGAAATGCACATAAGTACCCTAGTCTCCATTAGTGAAATGTTGGGTGATAAAGTGGATATTCCCCAGAAACATCAAACTGTTGTTAGCCTCTTTGCATCAATTATTTTGCCCCAAAATAATTGATCCAAATTTCTTTATTTTTATTTCTTTATTAAATTTTTATTCTGCCATTTGTCCTCTACAAAGTGACTCTGGGTGGCTTTCCCAGCATATTAAAGTATGCTGCAGATTTTCTATTACAGCTTGTGCTTTAGGATTCCATTTTCAGTTTCCTATAATCCTTCATTTTGCAAAGAAAAAGGAAGACACATTTTCTAAATCACTCCACACTAGAGGTGGGCGAGAAATTTATTCAGTTTGCATTTTAATGCGAACTTACCTAATTTCATGCCTCTCTGATTCGTGCAATACCCTCTGTTGGAAAAAAGGCATACAGAAATATGTAAAAATGGGAAAAGGACATGCAAAAACATTGTGGTTTAAGTGATCATATGTTAAAAGAATCGTGCAAAGAAAAAGCTGAAAGTGATGGGGAAAAAACAAGAACCTGAAGAAAACCAGAAGTGACAGATTCACTTATTGGACTTTTCTGTGCATTAAATGCTTAAGACAGACCTGCACAACTAGCTGTCTACCTACCAAAACAAAACCCAGTAAGTTTGAATTGTAGCATCTACTACCTTAGTACACCTCCTACTTAATTAGCATAATTCACTGAGGCTTAAGTTCCACTAAAACAGAGTTTTGATATTGTACTTGTAACTGCAATAGCCAAAGTAGACATTTAAGGTTATGCTACTCAGTTCTCTTAAGAACAGGAGGAAAAATAGCAAAATCAATTGAGAAAATCTTACCATATCAGGTTTGGAGACATATTGGATTTGGATACACTTTAAAAGTTATGAGAATGGGAAGCTACCAGATCTGTGGAACATTCATCATTCCCTAGATTTTTTTCCCTGTCTCAGGGGTGTCAAACTCACAGTATCACATTGTCGTCACGTGACGTATCACAATTTTATTGGATTAAATAAAATGAGAAGGATGACTTTCTGATTTACAACCAGTGAGATAGGGTAGACTGTCTTACTTATGGTCAATGAATTAATTTCATGGCAGAATGAGGATCTGGATCAAAGTCTTCCTAATTAAAAATACTATAAACTTCAGATATCAAATGAAACTTTGCTATAAGCTGATCACAATTACGATGCAACCTTCGTTTTCCGAGATTGCCATTTAGTAGGATTAATTAGAAACCTCGAAGTTGGAGATTTCAACCAACAATTTTGCTACAGTATTTTTCTTTTTTCCAGATAGTTTTTTTTCCCCATTTATCTTAAGGACACAAGGATTCTAAATGTTCAAATTGCAGAATCATTCAATAATTCTACAAGAAGATACATTTGTGTGGTAGAAATCAGCAATTGGCAAAGTAAATTGCCTGGGAGGGATCCAAACAGATTCAAGATAAAGAAAAGAGAGAAAGATTAAGTCGAGACAGCACCTAATGCTTTTTCCAAACACTTTGGCCTCTCCATAGATGACATTGATCTAATAGTTGGCCATTTAATTTCCAGGTCTCAGTGCCAATCTGTTGTCACCTCTGCTGCCCCATATCAAACTTCCAGGAAACAAAAAACCCTCCCGGAAAGCAGGCAATCAATAATGAGATCAGTAGATTTTATCTTAACAGAAACCTGCTTTGTTTATGGAAGTCTGTTCACTCAATGGTGTTGCAGGGGTGGGTTGTCAGGAGGTGACTGTGATGTGCAGGGCTGGATTGAATGAACATAGATAAAGTCACAATGAAATGTGGCAGCAGAAAGCAAAACATATAAAACTCTAGCAAGTGAAAACCTACGACTCTATGTGTGGTCATGGCTATTCTCATTGCACTGTGTCAAATATAGCGTGTGTGTATTTTGATCTAAGTTTTCTATACTGAGTTCTACTCTTGCAGTGTCGGCATTTAGAAATGTCTATAGTCATATACTTTTAGCAAATGAAACTTGCACTGATATACCAGTATATGTTCCTGGTTGCTACTGGACGTGCCCTCTTCCTTCAAATCCAATTCTGATTTGACATTTGTCAAGTATTCTATTCAGAATCTGACTATGCTGTGTGCTGTTGAAAACTTATAAAACTTACAAGTTATATACGGGATAGCATCATCTTAGAATATGATTTCCTGAGGTATTCTTGACTATCCCTTAGGGATTTGTTGAGAACAGATCTTATGATTGTTCATCACCTCATTTATCTTTCTATATTGCAGTCTTCATGAGTGGTGTCAGTGAAATCCTGTAACTGGACAACAGTCTGTCCCAATAAAGGACAAAGTAGAAGATGTTGCATTGTCTACTTTTCACTACAATTGCAAGTCTCTGGTCCAGTGAAGTATCCTTGATGACCCTTGACCTACCTGGTGACTCTTGACCTAGCAACATTATTTTGACATCTTCCAAGTGACCCAAATTATAGGAAGCTGCACTGTCTCATTAATGTCTGTGCCATTATCTGCAATGTTTCATAGTCATTTCTGCTTATTCCTTCTTTAATTGAAGTTTCTCTGGTGAAAATTTTGTTTTTGTTGCTGTGCGGAATGTTTCACACACATTCAAATCAGTGGTGGGATTCAATTTTTTTTACTACCGGTTTTGTGGGCGTGGCTTGGTGGGCATGGCATGGCTTGGTGGGCGTGGCAGGGGAAGGATACTGTAAAATCTACATTCCCACCCCATTCCAGGGGAAGGTTACTGCAAAATCCCCATTTCCTCCCAATCAGCTCGGAGTCGGGAGGCAGAGAATAGATATGGGCAGGGTCAGTCAGAGGTGGTATTTACCAGTTCTCTGAACTACTCAAAATTTCCACTATTGGCTCTCCAGAACTGGTCAGAACCTGCTGAATACCACCTCTGATTCAAATGTCTCCTCCCTCCAAAATGATTATATATAGGATAGTATCCGCAGTCGCTATTTTCTCATTCTCACTGGCAATTGTTCCTTGGATGTCTGGAGAGGCTATTCCAGAGAGAATATACTATTTATTTGCTTTAGCGGACTTCAAATTACATTTGATAATTCAGCAGCTGTTATTCAATAACGGTTCCGTTTTTCTCATCTGAGTGGAGTATCCTAACACTAGACTTGCATATTTGTCTCTGAAGTAGCAAAGAACTAGGAGAAAATTTCTCAGAATAGCTGGGATGCTTCACTGCAAAGGGAGTTTACAGACTTTGGGATAATGGTGTTCTGGGGATTGTCTTTGTTTCTCTTTTTGCCTGTACCTGTTTTAAATGAAAATTTTCTCCAATTTGGAGTCCAAATAAATTCAAAATGCAAGACAATAGGGTTAGATAGGCAGGCAGGCAGGCAGGCAGGCAGAGAGTGAGTGAGTGAGAGAGAGAGAGAGAGAGAGAGAAAGTAAGAAAAGAAAGAAAGAAAGAAAGAAAGAAAGAAAGAAAACTGATAGTTCAACCAAATGAAGAGGAAAAGCTGAAGGCTATACTGCTATTTTTTTTTTAATGATGGATACCATATTCAAACACTTTTTTGAAAATAAGAAAATACTAAAGTTAAGTACTAAACCTTTAATAGAATCTGAACATTTAGTTTGATTTGGAAATATAGAGGACCAAAAGGATTTGTCTTTCAAATATATAACTCCTACTGGAAATAAATATGGGAAAGAAATGCAGGAAAGAAAAACATAAGAAATGCTTTTGGGGACTTGGGGACTGAAATAAATATGAAAACTGGAATAAAATATGGCAAAATTACCCTTATAAATCTAAATCATTGCGTATTAAAGATATTCCTTAGGTGGTATAATGCTCCTGTCATAGTCACATATATTAACAAAACAATTCACCAACTGTGTTGGAGCGTATTCAAAGTTAGAGAAACACACTACAATATCAAATAAACTATGAGTTAAATTTTGGAGAAAACAAGCTGAGCAAATTACGCAATAAAAAATTATTAAGTCATTATGGTGTTATCAAATCCATATTTAACATTAAAAGAAAATGGGAAATCCACAAATTTACTGTGATATTTTACGTCTGCAGCTTGTCAAACAAGTTCTTGCAAACATCTGAATGGAGGTGATAGGGAGAGAATTAAAGGTATGGAACATCATGTAAATGGTAGAACTGCCCTATAAAACTGAAATAAGTGAAACCAGTCAAACTAGCACATGCAGTTTCATAACTGATTGTTCCATGCTTATTGGATTTATTGAGGCCTTGGCAAGAACATAATCCTTGGGAAATCTGTATTTGTAAAGCTAGAAGTAGGATTTGTGAATAGGCACAGATATAGAATGAATGAATAGAATAGAATTTTTATTGGCCAAGTGTGATTGGACACACAAGGAATTTGTCTTGGTGCATACGCTCTCAGTGTACATAGTGTACATAAAGTGTACAACGAGGGATTACTGGAAACCTAACATTTGCCATGGTTGGAGACTCCTGATGTAGGAAATACTCAGCTACAGAAAGAGAAGTTCTGCTTGAAACAAAGGAGGCGTATTGGGGGATTCTTGGGTTTAAATATTGTCCCCATCATAAACTTTTGACCACACTACTGGCTAACAAAGGAATCCAACTGCTGTTACTCATATTGCTTTATTGCTCAGATGGGAACCAGAACTGCTTTCCTTTACACGTGTGTATCTACTGATTGTTTATTCAAATCATCACCTTTGGAGATCTTACAGGTAGTCCTCAATTTATGACACAGTTGGGAGCAGAATTTCCATTGCTAAGTAAGGCAGTTCTTAAGTGAGTCATGCTTGATTTTATGATTTTTTTTGGCATGATTGCTAAGCAAATCACTGCATTTGTTAAGTAAATGTTAAGTAAGAACACATTTGGAATATTGCAACCCGTTTTGATCACCACGACATGAAAAAGATGTTGAGACTCTAGGAAGAGTGCAGAGAAGAGCAACAAAGATGATTAGGGGACTGGAGGCTAAAACATATAAAGAACAGTTGCAGGAACTGGGTAT
>JANHFM010002166.1:63914-74093 GCA_032468115.1 Grayia smithii
GAAAAAGTTTTAAGCAAGGAATTTATGGCAGCTGAGTGTCTATATAACAAGTCATCCAAATCAGGATTGTTTTCAAGATAAGGCAGAGGAGGTAGAAAGGTATCCATGTTGACTCTAAGATTAGTTCAGGTTCAGAATTAGGCACCTCTTCCCTTGTACAGAAATCTCTTCTGAGCATACAAGCTAGGAACAACAAGGCTTTTATAAACAATCCATGTCTTCCTGAGGTCCCAAATTTTCACTCTCCCTTTTAGAGTCTGTAGATATCTATGGCAAATATGAAGATTAAGGACTCTTAGGTTTATATGGATACTACTACAAAGGAAATTGGTAAAACAAAATACATAGACATACAGTAGCTAGGTGGCTCAGTGGCTAAATGGCTCAGTGGCTAAGACATTGAGCTTGTCGATCAGAAAGATCGGCGGTTTGGTGGTTCGAATCCCTAGTATAGGTCTGCTGCGTGAGCAGGGGTTTGATTAGATGACCTCCAAGGTCCCTTCCAACTCTGTTTCTGTTAAATTAAATAGACTCTTGCTTCCCAGGCTCTATCAGCATCTGGGTAACCTTTCTAATGAAGTTTACAACCCAAGAATTCCAACCCAAGAACTTTTAAATGAGGCACCTATAGATAGACAACTTATATTGGGAAAAGCATTGCCCAATCACATTATCCAATATGGGTTAAAAGTGTCTCCATTCTCTAAAATGCTGCCTATATAAATATGTTTTCCTTCAGATATTTGAATCCAAAATTATAATTTTCTAGGTAGTTATCAGAATCTTCAATTGGAGTTAAATAATTTGGTAACCAACAGCATTCTTTAAATATTAGCATCATATGTGCTAATATGTGAGTTGTGCATCAGTTACCCCCTTTCCTGGACTGCTAATCTCTACTCACAGTCACTCATGCCTTAGTCACTTCCCGTCTTGACTATTGCAACACGCTCTACATGGGGCTGTCCTTGAAGAGCATCCGGAAGCTCCAGCTGGTGTAAAATGCAGCGGCTTGCATGGTTTTGTGCCGACCCTGGTGTGCATATGTATCATCTCTCCTGCGGGAGCTGCATTGGTTGCCAATTTGCTTCCGGATGCAATTCAAGGTGCTGGTTGTCATCTTTAAAGCCCTTCATGGCTTGGGACCAGGTTATCTGAGGGACCATCTCTTGTCGGTCACATCTACCCGACCCATCAGAGCAGGGAGGTAGGGAATGCTGTGGGTCCCATCTCCAAAGGAGAGACATCTGGTGGGACCCAGAAGAAGGGCCTTCTCTGTGGTTGCTCCCTCTCTCTGGAACATCATTCCCCCAGAAATTAGAATGGCCCCCATCTAATTCTCTTCCAGAAGGTGCTGAAGACCTGGTTCTGCCAGCAGGCCTGGGGAACCCAGAGCAGGATGGAGCCCATTAAATGGCTTGTGTGATTGGCTGTCGCTGAGGTGGGAGGTGGGGGGGGGGTGATTTTATTATATTAATTTATTTGATTTTTTTATTAGTTTCACTGTTTTTAAATGTGGTTTTTATATTCTATAAGCCACCTTGAGTCACCATTGGTGAATAGACAGCAATATAAATTTAATAATAAAATAATAATAATAACATGATCTCATATGGTGAGCCAGTTTGATGAGCACCAGGGAGATCTGGAGACCATGAGCAAAGGTGCCTAAGGGTGACCTTGGTCCAGTCACTTTTTCTCAGCCCCAAGAAGGAAGAAATGATAAACCACGTCTGAAATTTTGCTTAGAAAACTGCAGAGACTTGTCCAGGCAATAACTGGGAGTCAAGACTGACCCAAAGACACCAAAAAAATTCCCTATTATTTTGTGATGTTTCCATTATTGTAATTTTTTTTTAGATTATTTTAATTGTTTTATAATTTTAGAATTGTAAGCTACCCAAAGCTACTTAGCTGACTTGGCGGCTATGAAAATTGAATAAATAAAGATAAATAAAACTGATTTTCAGGGACAAAATGTCCAAAATTGACCACAACGTCTTTTCAGAGGTTAACACAGTAAGAAGCAAAATACTTGGATTAAGAACCCTACTAGGTTCAACATACAACGGAGCAAACATTCCTGAACTAGACATGCAAGAATCAGCTATTGCATAACAATGCCCTCAATAGTAGCAACACATATCAGATGATCATCTACCCCACTTACAAACACATCTCTCCTGAGTTAAATTATACCGTAGTTAGGGACATAATAAATGGATAACACAGACAACATAGGACAAACATGAATCAAAAATCCTTTGCTAGTACAGGAGATTATATGTGGTGAGAAAGCTAGGGACACTCCCTAGAAACTCTGTCCATTTGTCATAGGGAAATATCACAGGTAAACAATTGCATTGAAATACTTTCTTCAGATTAGGGAGTCAATCGCACATGGGCTGTTTCTCCCAAATTAGCTGCTTCATCCCTATTTGAAGTCTAGTATTGTAAGCAAGTTCCAAAGGGTTTCTTAAATTAAGAGGCTGATAAATTTATGTATTTATATTTATTTACTTAACTGTAATTCCTTTCTTATTTATATATAGGAGTTTTTGTAAAACTATCCATTTTTTATTCTTACTTAGGTCTGATTTCCCCGCACTGCATCTTTTGCATTTGTTTATTTATTTTATATTATTTTATTATTTTCCACTTTTTGTTTTTATAAGTAACTCAAAGCAGTGAACATACCTAATATTTCTTCCTCCTATTTTCCCTGCAACAACAACAACAACAACCCTGTGAGGTGAGCTGGATTGAGAAAGAGTGACTGACCCAAGATCACCGAGCTGATTTTCATGCCCAGGGCAGGACTAGAACACATGGTCTCCTAATTAGAGGCTGGTGCCTTAGCCACTAGACCAGTGATGATGAACCTTTTTGGCACTGAGTGCCCAAACCAAAACGTGCATGCATACGGGCGCCTGTATGCACGCCAAAGCACCAGAAGACCAGCTGGCTGGCGCGCACATGGTTTTTTGGCCATTTTTGGCTGTTTTGGGGGGCATTTTTGGGCCCTTTTTCAGGCCATCGTATTTGATGACATCTGGGTGGGTGGGTGGAGCCTCCTACCTCCGCTACTACTGGTTCGGCCAAACGGGAGCAAACCGGTAGCAACCCACCACTGCCCTGCGCATGCTGCAGCACCCAGGAAGATCAGTTGGCCGGCGCGCCAGAAACCAGAAGAGCAGCTGGCAACCGTACACGTCCCCAAAGAGAGGGCTCTGTGTGCCACCTCTGGCATGCGTACCAGAGGTTCACCATCATGGCACTACACCAAACTGGCTCTAGTCTTATATCCTGTTTATATTGTGTTGTTTTATCCTGGCCAAAAAAAAAAGTTTTTGTGACTAAATCATGTTCTAGCAGGATGTATCCTGCCATTGCTTTATCGTTCATCTTCACTATATTATCTTGTCTTATCCTAGAAGGCAAAACTATCCAGAGCCAACTTTATTTCTGTCTTTTTTTCCTGTCCATATTATCTGTCTACTCTATATATCTGAGCAGGCAATATTGTTCCATTCCAGAATATTACAATCTGCCCCAAAGTTGCAATTTAGTCAATGACTAAAAAGAAAAAAAAAGGACAAATGGATAAGCCTATTTTTCTTTTTCTCCAATTAAGTATGCAGGATGTTAAATCCTGAACCACGACAGGTGGCATGTAATATGAAAGAACCATGAGGAAAAACAAAATCCAGTTGCCTTTTGAAAAAGCACCTTTGGGACTGCCATGACGTGGAAGCCCGGGGTACTTGCAGGACCACCTCCTGCCAATGGCATCCTCCCATCGTCCAGTGCGCTATCACAGAGTCGGCCTCCTCAGAGTGCCGTCGGCCAGACAATGTCGACTGGCGGCACCCAGGGGGAAGGTGTTCTCTGTGGGGGCACCGATCCTCTGGAACGAGTTTCCCGCTGAGTTCTGGACTGCCCCTGACCTTCGCTCCTTCTGCCGGGACCTGAAGACGTGGCTGTTTTACCAAACTGGCTGAGCTGACCTTTTTAATTGTTTTTGCCTATTATTTATATTTATCTACTATTTTTATTTATCTTCTTGTTGTTATATTTTTATATTTTTGTGAGCTGCCCTGAGACCTTCAGGAGAAGGGAGGCATATGAACTTTAGAAAATAAATAAATAAATGACTGAGAATTTCCAACTGTGAAATACAGTTTCCGGGTTCGGGAAGGAATGAGTTAAAAGCAATACCAGCGTCTTCCCTATTGTTGGAAGAAAGTCTGCAAACCTCAAAGCATTCCTAACTTGTTACACACATTTTGGCGGCAGTGACGCAAAGTGAGCCAGAAGAACAACAAGCATTGAAAAATAATATAAATGGAGACTCTGAAACCACCAGCCACATTTCATCTGAGAACTAAGTTTGGGCATGAAATATTTGAGAAGAGTGTTTAAGCTCTTCATAAATTTTGCAGAATATATTTAAAAAAAGAAATATATATAAAAATGAAACTATTTTTATACTTTTTAAAATGAAAGGTGAAAAAAGAAAAAAGGAAAAGGAAAAAAAAGGAGAAAGCAACTATTTTTCTGGACAGGATAAAACAGCTTTAACAATAAATTAAATATCCTTGATTTTTGCTGGCATGGAAAAACAGTTTTTCTCCTCCTCCCCCCCCCTTTTTTTCCCCCTTCTTTAACCGGGGATTGATGTGACAGAGTGAGCTATTTTAAAAGATTTAAAACTTAGAGAAAGTTACAGCCTTAGAATACTCAGGAATACAGCGTATCTGAGAGTATGCAGATGGGGGCATTTTGAGATAGGAAAGAGAAAGCAAGCAAGGTAAAACAGACAAGAATCCCTATACAGGTAGTCGTCGACTTACAACAGTTCATTTAGTGACCATTTGAAGTTACAATGGCACTGAAAAAAGTGACTTATGACCATTTTTCACACTTATGACCATTGCAGCATCCCCATTGTCACATGATCAAAATTCAGATGCTTGTTAATTGACTCATATTTATGACAGTTGCACAGTGGTGGGTTGCTCTCGGTTCAGCCTGGTTCGCGCGAGCTGGTAGCGGTGACGGTGTAACGTCACCAAACCGGTTCTTCACGGCTGGGAGCTGGGTTCACCCAACTGCCCGTACTTACCTTTCTCCTTTTTTTTTGAGCTGTTTAGCCCAGCTGAGGCGCGGCAATCAACTAAAAAGCACCCAGCAGCTGGGCTAAACTGCTGCGCATGTGCAGAGCACTTTTTTTGAGCTGTTTTCCCAAAAAGTATTTAGTGCGCATGCGTGGAGTGCTCGTTTGGTGCGCACACGAGCGTTGCTCGCGTGCGCGCACCAATCACACACAAAGCACGTGCATGAAGAGAACCGGTGGTAAAGGTAAGTAGAAACCCCCCCCCTGCAGTTGCAGCATCCTGGCATCATCTGATCACCTTTTATGACTTTCCGACAAGCAAAGTCAATAGGGAAACCAGATTCATTTAGCAACTGTGTTACTAACTTAACAACACCTGTGTTTCATTTAACTGTGGCAAGAAAGATCTTAAAATGGGCAAAACTCAGTTGTCTCATTTAGCAACATAAACTTTTGGGCTCAATTGTGTTCGTAGGTCAAGGACTATCCGTATAGACCAGTGGTTCCCAATGTGGGCCCCACGCCCCACAGGGGGGGCAATTTGATTTTTAATGGGGGCAATTGGAACCTTGTTTAAATCAAGTTAATGGCCTTTTAGGCTTCCTCCACATGAGTAGGAGTTCACTTTTTGAATAGTAAGAATTATATGTCATGGAGGGGGGGCATTTTGGAGATGTTTAGCTGGGGCATGGCCAAAAAAAGGTATAGACAGTTCATAAAGGAAAGATAGAACCAAAATTAAACAGAAGTTAAACAATACAGTAAATTGTGAGCAATATGAAGTGAAATATGTCAACATCTGCAGTTCATGAGAAGAAAGATTACAAATGAGATCAATTATTTTGGATTAGGGTCCCTATCAAAACAAAACAAGACTTGCAACCTGTAAACATGAAGAGTGTCAATGAAAGTGAAGGTGTTCTGTTGTTAGCAGGTCAAATAATGAATAACCCAATAGGACAAACTAATAGTTTGCAATAATGCAAATGAAGACAAAATGTTATCATCCTAATTAGACTGTGGAACCAGTTATCAAGAAACCTGATGAACTGCCATATTTCCTCAAAGAGACTAATGAGTTTTTAATATACATTGAAATACACTTCATTAAAGCTGGGAGGAAAATGCCAACTCAAACGGATTAGCATAAAGACAAATTTTCATTGCCATGTTTCTCCGAAAATAAGATCCTGTCTTATATTTTTCCGAACCTTGAAATATGCACTTGGCCTTATTGCCATGCACTCAAAAGTCCGATTGGGCTTATTATCAGGGGATGTCTTATTTTGGGGGAAACATGGGTAGTAGATCTGCTAAGGATTTTTTAAAATTATATTTTGCATTTATTGCCTTTTTTGTTTAACTGATCAAGTTCCAGTTACAATATATCAAGTCTCATCATTTTTTAAAATATGCTTAATTTTGAAAGTTTCAGATTGGAGGGAAATATGTGCTTGGCAGGCAGATGAACTGATTTAATTGCAATAATCTGCCATTTATGAAAGTAAATATATTGCTATATTTCTAGGAATTTCTTTAAATAGAAAAGAAAGGGTCATTATAACCTATATTGTTATTTGTTCTATGTTTGCTGAACCTAGATGACGTGCTATCTTCCCATCCATCTCTAACAAAAATGTTTTGCCAGAAAATAAACATAATTTGACGTAACCATATAAATAATCAGTTCGTTATTTTCAGGTATCCCTGAAAATTTCTGCCTTTTGTTGTTTAGTTTTATTTGGGGATATGATTTGTATTGTACCTGCGTGTAAGAATCTATTTCTTTTCCCAATATACCACCCTCTGAGGAACATATCCAATGTTACAATATTTTCCCATAAAATTAAGACAAGGCTAATATAATTAAAGATTGTGGATAGTGACCATTCACTCTGGCTCCTTCAATTTATTCCTTTCAAGACTAGGTTTCAAATCAAATCATTCTTTGACTTGATTAGAAACTGGATGAATATTGTATTGGGGTTTGTCATCACTACTGTATATAGCACTTCTGCCCCCCTGTGACACTTTACAGAAACACATTTTTTTTCCTTTCTCCAGCTATTCTGGAATGATTTTACAAATGTTGTTTACATTCAGGTATCATGGTATCTTTCATGCCCCTTACCCTTTCTACTTTTTCTCACCAAAGGAAGAAGTCTGGCCTGAGAAATAATTGGACTAAAGACACCAGTAAGTTTCCATGGCTGACTAGGAATTTGGCCCTTGATCAGTTTCACATCTGCTGTCTGTTCTCCCCCATATGTTGGAAAAGGTATAAGGGAGGGAAGACAAAGTTTAGATCAGCAAACAATCAAACCAGCCAGGATCAGTTTTGGAATCTTGCTTTGGCAGGCTGTTTTATTGTAAATCATTACTTTCTTTTCCTTAATTCATGTCTATGTTTTTGTGCTGGATCTTCTTTTCTATGCTTTTTTTCTTCCAGGATCAGATGAGAGGCAATAGGAGAGAGCAATTCAAGTTCCTCTATCCATGTGGTGGCTGAGTTCCATCTAAACCCCACCTAGTTTCTTTCCTACCTTAAAGATGGTCTAGCCATATTGGAGGCTTTGCCTCCCACAATGCTTCTCACTGTCCTTTTAGTTGTTCTATTTTTCTTTTCTTTTTTTATTACCCTGTTTCCCTGAAAATAAGACCTCCCCTGATAATAAGCCCAAATGGGCTTTTGAGTGCATGCGCTAAAATAAGCCTCCCCCCGAAAATAAGCCCTCCCCAAAAATATTTAAACGCAAGCTGGAAGTCAGGTAAGACAGCAAGAGGAGCCCCATCTTGCTCTAGGCACCCCAAAATAATAAGACCTCCGCAAAAATAAGGCCAAGCGCTTATTTTGGAGTTCAAAAATATATAAGACAGGGTCTTATTTTCAGGGAAACACAGTATTAGTTTAATATACTCGGGTACCACTTTTGGTTTATCCAATCCATGGAAATTTGCTAGAATTACAATGATAAGAGGGAAACAACTTTTCCTAGAATCTGACATTTGTTGTATTACAAGGTGGCAAGAAACAAAGGACTATCAATTGTTACAGCAGGACATGACCTATCTATGCAGAACTGCATCCATTTCTAGGAAGAAGGAATAATGATTCCACAATTGGGAGAAAACAAGCACAAAGTGCATTCAGAGTACTGAAATATTTTTACAGCAAAGTAGGATGGGACTTTGATCCAAATATTTAACAATGTATAATACAAAGTAGAACCATTAAAATTATTGGGGATAAAAGCAAATGCTACAAAGCCAAATCCATATCTAGCACTGTTTGTTCATCAAAAGTTACGAGCCGCAAACCTAAGCCTAGTACAAGACAAAGAACCATGGTTTGTTTACTAAGACCTAAGAATAGAGAAGGTTTGTTTGAATCACTGGATATCTCTTAATGAATTTATGAAACAAAGAATAAACGGAGATCTTCCAATCTTACAAACAGGGCACAAGCAGGAAATTAGAGTCCCCTTTAAAACAGAGCAGAGAGGTGGGATTCAACCAGGGGTGAAATCCTCATGGTTTGGACCAGCTCGGGCGATCCGGTAGTGATTGGGGCAGGTGGTTCCCTTATCTCGTTCGGCAAGCTACCACATGTAACCAGTTTCCAACTGCAGTACGAGACAAAACTTGGCACAGAGTCTCTCAGAGTCATGGAACGAACAATTGTTTCCTGTAAAAGCCCCCTCCCTGTTCGCTCTTTTATTTCCTATGGGAGGGGCCAATCACCTCCAAGGTGTGGCTTTACTCCTGAGTCAACCCTGCTTTCCGAGTTGTTCTTGTCTTCTGGCAGCTCTGCGCATGTGTGCACTGGGAACGGGCTCCAGCTGTTCTTCTGCCTCGCTGTTGTCTTAACTCCCTCTCTGCCTCCAATGCAGAGTCCTCGTCTGAGCTTTCCCCAGCCCCCAGGACTGGCCCAAGTTCCCACCCTCTTCACTGTCCGCTGGCCATCGGCGGGCCACAACAACAATAAGTGGCATGAAACAGGCTTATTTCTCTGGTTAAACAATAGACCGAGATGTTGCATTCTTAATCTAGGCTTAACGGAAGATCCTGGCTGGCAGTGATGAGAAACAGGCTGTTTAAAATGGATTTTTCGACAGTTCTAGTTCCTTTTTTTTAGGGAAGGTTGAAGCTACACAGAAACGACCACAAACTTTTCGCTCACTTCCTTTTATTCTTTACATTCTTAAAAGGCCACGTAATCCAGCTTTCCTAAACCGCACAGCAAAATAACTTCTTTTTTTTTATTTGTGTGTGCATGGTTTTGCAAAGTCCACTTTGGAGAGACAGGAGAGAGTGTCTTACTGAAGTTGGAAAAAAGTCAAAAGGCCTTATTTTTCTGACTACATCAAATGGTTCTTCAACTGGTACTTTCGTGGAATATACTTTCGCGGATGATATGGCCTTCATATTGGAGGATCCATGTGATACGGGACCCACTTTGTTAAAAGAAACAGAGAATTACGGGAAAGTAGCTGGCCTTAGAATAAACAAGGATAAAGCTAAAATGATAGTCAAAAATATGACAGAAGAAAAAAAAGGAAAACTAATGGAAATAATGGAATTCCAAATTGTAAAAAAAATTAAATATTTAGGAATCTGGCTGAGAGCAAGAGGATCAAATTTAAAACAATTATGTCAGGCTAGTGCAGCAAGTACAAATAGATTTAAATAAATGGATGAATCTGCAATTATCTTTCCTGGGAAGAATAGACCTCACAAAAATGAACGTCCCACCCAAATTCTTATTTTTGTTCCAAACAATCCCGATCAGATTAGATTCATAATTGTTCAAAGATCTTAATAAAATGATTGCTAAATTTATTTGGAATGGTAGACAACCCCGAATAAAAATAAATTATCTTCAAGGACACAAGGATAGGGGAGGTACGGGACTTCCAAAATGGGAAATATATTACCAAGTAGCAGGCCTAATTTGGATGAGAGAATGGATGTCATTGAAATGTAAATGAATATTGGCTTTGGAAGGTCATGATTTAAGAAAGGGATGGCACGCAGTCCTATGGGAAGACACTGAAAAGAAGAAT